>JACEFZ010011100.1:0-16908 GCA_014155875.1 Cepaea nemoralis
TTTTAAAACTATTAGGAACAGTTGCGTTAGGAATTACTAGTATTTTCCACGATTAAGTTACATGAGATCAGATCTCATGGTCATCAGAGTTCCTGGGGAGGCATGTCTGGAAAAGAAGGATACGACTTCGGTGAGGTTTATCGTACTGCTTCGAATGATGTCGTGTAATCCTTGCCATGCTGTGTACACTATGATCCTGAACTTGAAGGCTTGACATACACATTTATGTTATAATACACGACACACTTTTCTTCGCATACACGTCTCATATACGTTACACTTTTCTTTAACTAAATTAGTCTTTATTAATTTTAGAAGCACGAGTTGTTGAGTATGTTGCGTTGGGAAGTATGAGAGGGGCATAGTACGACAGTGAGAGAGTGACAGGAAAAGGTGTCCATAGGCTGATGGAGTGTGTTGGACGGAAGCTGGTGGATTCTCCAGGATATGAATAAGGGGAAAAATATATAATGTGGGGGTCGACCTCTCTTCACTCCAGGGACGACACTTTAAAGGAGGACACGCAATCATCCTCATTGCACATCGAACCATTCAGTCCATAAGTGCTCGGATCCCCTCCTCTGCAAATCCCGCAGCGTGTAGCGGCTAACGACACCAGTTCTGTGTTGGTTTATCAGCCTTCTTTTGCTTCCTGTGTAGTTTTCTTGCTTGGCCACCCCTCTTTTAATTTGCTGTTCTCGCAGTCTGGCCATGGTTGTAGATTCACAGTCATCACTTGGTTCTCGCAAAAGTCTTACTTCTCGTAGAGCATTCAGAATGTCAGCCTGGTCCATGGCGCGTCCGCCCTTCACAGTAGCCTTACCTGCGAGCTTGTCAGCCCGCTCATTCCCTTGCACTCCCGCATGCCCTGGCACGAAGATGAAACTAATCTTTGCCAGCCTAGACCGCTCCAGAGACAGCAACCATTCTCTTCGGATCCCCCCCCCCCCCATCCAGGGGAGAACTAAGCTGTATCTAAACTGTAAGAACTGTTCTACAACAACAACAAAACAGTAACAACAACAGCAACAGCAACAAAGACAACATCAACAACATCAGCAACAACAACAACAACAACAAGAAGCTCTGAAGCTCTCATCTTCTACTTCGGTGACTGCGACGAGGAGAGCTGGCCGAGTGGCTAGAATGCAAGGCTCTCTTTCGGAATGCCAGGGTTCTAATCCTCTGTAAGGTGTGGATTTTTCTCTGTCGGTATGAGGGAATGGGGGAGGGGGGGGGGGGGGGTGAAAACCCTAACCTACACAGTCCGCGGCGATTGCACTAGCCAGGGAGGCCTTAATTCCTCATGCTCAAGACGCCCTTGTCCTACACCGCAAGTTACTATAGGCTATAGATGACAGTCTTTTTGTTAATGACAGACAGTGATTGCGACATGGTCCAAAACTGACATCCACATGTTGCCACGGCAGGCTGCAGGGTCTTCAAAAATAGATGAAACAGGAACAGAGCATAATGTCGCTAGTTTTCTTACAGACTGCCTCTTCCATCGTCGATGCACTGTATTTTTCGTGGCGGACTTTTGTGTTGACATTCTGTCAGCGACACTTAAGCTTAGTATACCTGGGCGAGCTCTTGGTTTGTCGAGACTCCTTTCTGTTCCACGTTTCACATGAGGCAGAGTGAGGAGCATTTTGTGTGGTATTCACTGGCAAAAGAACGGAGCATAATGGGGCGACCCTTTGCATTGAAGTTGGAACCGCGGCTATCTAGCATGCAAAAGTATGGAGACGTGAAATGCAAGGAACAACCTCGATTTCTAAAATCCATGAATAAATGTGCTACGTCGCGCACTCTTGAGTATATACGGGAAGCTAAATAGACCTTTATAACTTTAGATGAACACCGAGTGTTCATGCTTCCATCGTGACCCCATTGCCAGCAGTTAATTCCTTGACCAGATCAGATTCAATATATCCGTTGTTGTATTCCCTTGGATCCATCAGTCATTTATAATTTAGAATTACCTCCCATAGTCTACAATTATTGAAAAATTAATTAACGAAATGTGGCTGATTTAGTCAATAGATTAGTATTATGGCCGTCTCCGTGGCAAAGAGCTTACGGATGCGATTCGTAATCTCGATTAGCCGCGTTCGAAACGCAGCTGCGACCGTTTGACAGCAGACCAAATTGCGCTGGATTTTAACGAGTTGGTATGGGAGCCGGTTATTCAGAAAGCAATTCAAACTACTGAACGTAAACTTACCAATACATCAACAACAGCAGTAAAATACTGGGGTTGACAGCGATGTCCTGTAAAAAAAAAAGATATGCAGAAAACAATTTAGTAATATAAGCCTTGGATGTGCGCTAATTATAACTTCGTTTGTGAGGGCGACCAACCGACTTACAGGTTGAGGCGGCTTGAAAATGGGCGACAACACGGAAATAAAGGGCTGTGGTTAATTAGTTAGTTAGCTAGTCGCGGTTCCAACTTCACGGCAACGGGTCGTCCCCATTATGCTCCGTCCCTGTGCCCGGGAATATCACACAGAATGCTCCTCACTGCCCAATGTGAAAAGCTGAAAAGACAGGAGTCTCAGCAAGCCAACAGCCCGCACAGATACACTGTGCATGATGCCGCCACTAGAATGCCAACACAAAAGTCCTCCATGAAAATACATTGCCAGTCACCAGAAAGACTTCATTGACCCGGCTTTTATCCCATATGGCTCGGTCTCTTTCCGCATAGCGACCCGCCCAAAGCTGTGGTTATCTGGCATAAATACTGTCGTTGACAGTAAGCTTCGCTTAAGAAGTCACTTAGTGTCCATTGACCTGTAAAATATAGTTCTCAAACCATTTGTCAATGCGCCTTAACGGATCAACTGAATGAGTGCGGAAAGATAATATATCGCCAAATGTGACCGCCCATTTGTACAGAAGGACGATTTATCGTCATTCTAGATCATCGTGTTATTTTGTCTGTTTATTAGTATCTCCCACAATTTCATTGCTCTGTGAATGGAAATTTATATTATAATTCTTGTTGTATTTGATTGTGTACCATGTTGGTCCAAACCTACTTTTTTTTTTTTGGGGGGGGGGGGGCATTGAATCAATTAAGTGCCATGGGATGATTTATGGATTTAAGCGACTTCCCTTATCTGCCATGGATTTATATTTCGTTGCCATCGTGTGATAATACATGTTTGGTAACACATTAAAAACGTGTAAGTCATAATTGTGAAACACCCTTACTTACCATTTTCTCTATCCATTTGTGTTTTATCCAAACCTACTTTTATTTTATCTAAACGTACTGTTTGTTTGATCCAAGCCTACTTCTGTTTAGCACTCAATCTGTTACGGCATTTTACTTTAACTGACAGTTCTTGAAGACTGAGATGTTGTTTTGTCTGCGCACATGTCACTTCTGTGTCCACAGTCCGTTTAACTGGTTCAGTGCAAAACAAAACGTAGGTTTGGACCAAACATGGTACACAATCAAATGAATAGGTTTTCTTTCTGCGCTCGCTTGCTCGCTTTGAACTCTAGCGTAGTCCATTGCTTGCTATTACGTATGGTGCACTGCACTGATTTTTGCATGTGAATGAGCCTTCCCTATTGCCAGTGTTACTCGCTATCAGGCCAACCCACTCTGACTTCAGAGGTACTTGTAATTAGCATCCCAGAGTCAAGAACGAGAAGTCAACATTTTAGTTAAACTGACCTGCATAGGTATTCTCATCTGATGTAGGGCACATACTCTTTACTTTCTACATTGACGTCAGGCAGATTACTCGCTTACATGATGTGTGTGATTTTGTGTGTGAGTAATTGTGTGCGTTTGTATGTATGATTTTATATGTGTGTTTTAGTTTGTGTATGTGTCATGACGCCATCATAGCAACATGGTAACACTCCGCTACATTCACGAAAGACGATGAAAGAATAAACAACAATGAAAAACATACATTTCATAGAAGAAAATGACAGTTGAAAAAAATATCACTGCATTCCATGATTGACAAGAAGAGAAAACACAGCCTCGTGAAGTACCGCTACATCATAGTGCAGTTCATCATCAGCTGGCGTAGGCGTTCATGACTTACTTAGAGTTAATTTTTCTCGGTCTTTGGTGATAAACTCTAGTGATGATATTCCTTTTGCAACCATCTCAGCTATCCAGCATCTCTTGGTCTGCCTCTTTTACCACTGATCTTTCCTGTTGTCACGATGTTTGACATGTCACGTAATACTAGAGGAAGTCAATAAGTAAGTCACAAATGGCTGTAGAAAAATAACTAAATATGATAACAACTTGACACTAGTTAATTTTTATACATACATTGTCCCTTTATTTCTCAACACAATTTCTACCAACATTGATGCATTAGTCCTATCGTTTTATCAGTCCTCCCAAACCGGCTGTATATAACTGCGTGCTCTGTTTTCTAAACCACGTTTTCATTTCACATTCAACTTCGGCGCCATTCGCGAAATGTCTCCCTCCAAGGAGGCTTTTCAGTGGACCAAAAATGTGGAAATCGATAGGGGCTAAGTCGGGGCTGTCAGGTGGATGTTCCAGAACTTCCCACCTTAGTTGGTTAATTTTCTCCTGAGTTAATCGAACCGAATGTGGTCTGGCATTGTCATGATGAAGCAACACTCCTCTAGTCAGCAGTCCTGGACGTTTTCTTCGAATTGCATCATGAAGCATCGATAGAACTTGACAGTACGATTCAGAGTTCACATTGCCACCTTTCTTCTTGAAATTGGTTAAAAGCACTCCTTGACAATCCCAGAAAACTGTCAGCATGACCTTCCCTGCTGATGACGTAACGTTGAATTTTTGGACACAAGGCGAAGAAGGATGTTTCCATTGCATTGAAGCACGCTTTGATTCGGGATGGTAGTGATGCACCCATGATTCGTCCACAGTAACAGTCCTGTTCAGCATGTCTTCTCCTTCATCCTCGTATCGGCAGAGATGATGCAAGGACAGGCCAAATCAGTTCATTCTGTGTTCCTCCTTCAATTGTCTGGGTACCCACCTTGAGAACACTTTCTTACATTTCAGTCGATCATGCATTTTGCTGTATGCTGAACCATGTGAGCACCCTATTGCAGATGCTACAGAGTCTATCGTTACTCGGCTGTCACCTCTAATCATCTCCTGCACCCGCTGCACGGATGCTTCTGTTGCAATCTCAACAGGACGACGACCAGATCGGATTTCATCAATAATTTTAGAGCGTTCTTGAGAAAATGTTTCTACCCAGCTATGCGCCGTTATACGGGACACAAATTTGTCAGCATAAACAGGAAGCATTTTCTTATGAATGTACTTTGCAGGCAGTCCTTTAGCACACAAATTACGCACAACTGCACGTTGCGCTTTGATTGTACACTCCGTAAGTACAGTCGCCATTTTGTTTATGAGCTGCGCATGCGCATGAGACACATAGTGCCACCTGACAAACGGGAATATAAAGTTCGATGTTGCTGTCACCTAATGACACCTGTAGAAAACACCAACTACATTTACCTGTCATCCCACAGAACTGTGTGACTTACATATTGACTCGCCCTCGTACATGACCAAAAAATGCTGTTTGTCGCTTTCTTACAGTTGTATATAATGTTTTACTGTTATTAGCGTCTTACATGTAATCATTGTTACCTACTCTAGCAGTCCTACGCATTCTCAACATTCCCACCAGGAACCAAATCTTTGTTGCTTGCAAGCTTTTCCTAATTTGTTCATTTAATTTTCATTATTCACTGCTGTCGTCACAAAACGTGTGTCGCTGCGGAATTTACTGAGTCGGGGATCTGAGCACTTATGGACTAAATGGTTCTATGGACAATGATAATCTGTTTACTAACTAACTAACTAACCAACCAACCAACCAACCAACCAACCAACCAACCAACCAACCAACAAACCAACCAGCCAGCCAGCCAACCAACCAACCAACCAACCAACCACCAACCAACCGACCAACTAACTAACTAACTAACTAACTAACTACTAACTAACTAACTAACTAACTAACAAACTGACTGACTGACTGACTGACTGACTAACTGACTGACTGACTGACTGACTGACTGACTAACTAACTAACTATAAATAACTAACTAGAAAGCAATGGCAAACTATTGAACGTAAACTTGCTAAGAAATCATAAACAGCAAAAATATATTGGGGTTGACTGCAAAGGATAAGCAACTAACTACCCATTCTTCATCTCTCTCTCTCTCTCTCTCTCTCTCTCTCTCTCTCTCTCTCTCTCTCTCTCTCTCTCTCTCTCTCTCTCTCTCTCTTGTTGATTCATTCATTATCCCTTTTTTTAAATCTATTCGTCTACAGATTTTCATACCAACTCTAGCTAACAATGCCAAACCAGGTCAATGACATAAAAAGTAGAAAAGAAAAATCACAACAACAGAAAAGAGATCCCCGAGAAGAATGCTCAATGTATCAAGAAGAGAGAAAATCAGAAATGAACAAATCGTGACTAAAGTGGGGGTTATAGCAGTATTAGATTTTATCATAAGACAGTAAGTTAAATGGTTTGGCCATGTAGCTTGGATACTAACTAACAGTATATCACAACAGGCAACAATGTTCAGACCAAATATAAGCAGAAGAGAGGCCGGCAACGTAACCGATGGACAGAGGGAATAACAGAGCCCATAGGAATCTTGATACAACGAAGCCCATAAACGGGCACTGTCCCACTATTTATGCTTCATCTCGATACCGCAAGGTACAAGAGGAACAAGACGGCGTGAGATGATATGAAATGAGTTTACAAATTATTAATGTCCCTCTTCTACCTCGTACTTATGTTCCACAGTCAGAAAAAGCTGCAAACAATGTGTCATTCTTTCAAATCCCCACACAGTGTTGATTCTATCAAATTTAGAACCTTTATGGGAAATATGCCTGTAAGCCAAACCGGATGATGTGAACGTATACCTGTACAACCATATTTATTTGATAAAACCGAGTACATTTATGTCCGATAGAATTAAATAATCCTTTTGAAAAGTCAGAAGGCGCTTCCATGTCGTGACATATTTGTCATCAAATGCGCCAGCATAAATGCCAGACGTTACAGATCACCGTGGGGTATGAGTGATGAACTGCATCTGTCAACTTCAGCACGGATTCCATTTAGGTAAGAATTTAGGTTAGTTAACATTATCTTCTAAAGGAAGTTATTCTATATATACCGTAAGGTTAGTTAGCTACATATCCTTTACAGGACGTAGCAGTCAACTCCATCATATTTTTGCGTGGTTGTTTGTGATTCTTTGGCAAGTTTACGCTCATAAGTTTGTCATTGTTTTCTGAACGACCATCGCTCGTGTTAAAACCAACGCAAGGCGGTCTCCATCCAAATCGCCAGCAGCTGTGTTTCGAACGTGGTTTGCGGGATTACGAATTATATTCGTAACATCTTCACCACGGAGCTGGCTACCTTAAGGTAAATGAAGAGTACACAAACAATATGGTCACTATAATAGCTATGGATGTTCACAGAATCTAGTTAGGAATGAATATTGTCAATAATATCTTCTAAAGGAAGTTATTCTATATACATAATAAGATTACAAGTTAGTTATATATCCTTTACAGGACATCGAAATCAACTCCAGCAAATTTTGGCGGTGTGTGATCTCTTGGCAAGTTTACGTTCAGTAGTTTGCCATTGCTTTCTGAACGACCGACACTCACATTATTTTATTTTTAAAAAAACAATGCAAGGCTATCTGCTGCCATATCTCTAGCAGCTGTGTTTCGAACGCAGTATGTGGGACTAAAAAATGCGCCCGTAACCCCTTCACTATGGAGTCCGTACATATTCAGGTATTTGAAGAATATAAAAACCATATGGTTACTATAATAATTACGTATTTGCGGTGTGTAGGCTTTGCCAGGTTACAAGTCTTAATTATTCTGTAAATCCAATTGGGTTTGTATTCCATCACCCTGCTATTCAAATGCCTCAGTATTCTGCCGATATAGGTAGACTGACAACTCCTTGGAAATTGGTAAATACAATGGGATTTGGTGTACAGCGGTACAAGTTCTTTTGCAAAACATACCATGATTGTGTGGAAGATGCGGGGTGTAGTTTTGTAAAAGATTTAGGAAAACACCGTGGAGAGATAACAAGATCAGTAAAGATAATGTTACCTCACAACAAAAACTGGTTAGGTGGATCAGAAGTGGCTATGTCATATTCTTTGGTTTGTCATGATAAGAGAAAAGCTGTAGTGCATCGTGACAACAGGAAAGTTGGAGTGGATGAGAGGCAATTGGAGACCAAAGAGACGATGCTGGGCATGTTGACATCGCAGAGGACCATCAGTATCAGAAATGTACACGAGACAAATATCTGTGGACATATATTATCACTAACTCCAAACGACTAGAAGAAATAGATGCTATTGTTTTCCCTTTCCGTTCTCAATAATATTTATTATTCTCATTATTCTTTCTACTCTTAATTTGTATTGGCATTTTTGTAAACTGATATTTTTGTGTATTGACATTTTTGTAAACTGACAGTTTTGTATATTGGCGTATTTGTATATTGGCATTTTTGTATATTGACATTTTTGTATGTTGGGATTTCGGTGTAGTGATTTCGATCCTTGGGAGTTGGTGATAAGACAGCTCGGAGAATCTGTATCTCACTACAAACACAGAATTATGCCACTGGTTCTAATGAGCTTGAGGCAGGACGTGTGTCATACCCCATCCTTGTATATTACTAATAAGGGATCATAGCCCATCTCAATAACGTTGGCAGAGAGTTATGGAGTTAGTGGGCTTTCGGCGGTAAACTAACAACTGAAGCTGTCATTATTGTCTATAGTACCTTGTAATGTAGGACAAGGAGGGAGGGGGTGGGGCCTGGCTAGTGCAGTCACCTCGAACTGTTTAGGTTCATCATCATCAAGTACCATGCCGATAAACGTCGGCGGACATGTTTCGTCTTTTCACACTATCACCAGTAGCGGATCAGGTCTGTGTTCTTGTCTCAACCATACCATGCGGCCAAGTCATCTAGGAATTTACTTCTCTGCCTTATCCTTGTTCTTTTCTTCTCAATCTTGTCATTTGTCACCAAGTTATCCATTTTACTTCTTTTACTAAAGTGTCCAAAAATATTGTAACTGTCTGCGTATAATTTCTCTAATTAGTATACAGTTTTTATTTGCTTCTTGTAGGATTTGGTCATTGGCTTTTCTGTCTATCCATGACATTCTTTGCATTTTCCCCAAAAACCATATTTCCACAGTCATCAGATTTTTTTTTTCCAGCTTGTCTGCATATTGTCCACTCTTCAATCCATGCAAACTCCCCCGATGTGTCTCCACCTTGCCGTGGTGCGGGAGCTTGCGTGTCCCATTGACGCCATGTGCTTGTCGATGGATGAAAACTACATATCGGAAAGCTTATGGGATAGGGGCCAGACTAAGCGAGACACAACCTGCTGCTCTGCAGGCAGACTGAGGATAGCAGTCAAAAGTTTAAATCAGGCGCACGAAGGCAGAAGTTCTTGGTCCGGACACATTCTCTAAGGCTCTCTATCGAGGGTTGAGGCTGAACGCCTCTAAGCCATATAACCCTCGGATGTGAGAGGCGCGCCGATACCCACCTACCGAAAAATGGAGGTGAGATACTGAGCACGCTACATGCCCAGTTCTGATACTTGTCCGAAGGCTCTCAACTGGGAGATATGAGCTATCCCCGAATGAGAGGGCCTGGCCGTTTCTCGCTCACTGCTGCACGGAGGTAAGGTGCTGAGCCGGCAGCACATGTAGCCTACTTCGTGAGCGAGTACTAAAAGGTAGAAGAAGTGCCCCAGTCAAATGAAATGGTTACGAAAACTGTCTGTATCTACCTCATAGAGAGTGTAGACAAAGGTGGAAAAACATCTCAATAAAACAAAATAGAACGCACGGCTAGCGAATCCATTGTGTGATCCGGAGTCAGAAGCAAAAGCTTACCTAGTGGATATCCCCCGCAGACTGACCGTTCCTGTGTGTGCTTGAGCGACCAGTGGCAAGCGAGATGTCCAACACATGGAAGTGAGGAACTAAAGCAGCCATGAGCAGGACGTGGCAACTTCTCGGGTAAACCCAGCCTCAGAGCAATATGTGCCGACTCTGCAATTATGGAAGCCTCCTTGGATAGCGAGGGAATGCCCATGGTCTGCCCCTGCCTTCCCTTGAGGGTTGACCGTGATGTCTTTGACCGTTCTATCCTGACCAGCTGAGATGTGGGCGACATCACAACAATAAGTCTAAGGTGCCTCGAAACCCGAGGAAGGCTAACCTCATTAAAAAGCCAGCAGAAGTCGGAAATGCCGTCCTACGGGTGGCAAAATAAAAATTGGCACTACGCAATTACGTCCGAGTGAAATGTCTCTCGTGCTAGGAACAGCTCTACTGCCTAGTTTCCGCATGCCGCTCTTGTTCGGAACAGCTCTGACTAGGTAGTTTTCCGAATGTCCGTCGTGCCTGGAAAAGCTCTGACGGGCACAACGACAAGCACATGTCCGAATCGAAAACTCGCTGAGTGGATACCGTCTGCAGACCTGTCCGGTTTATGCGGGAACGGCCCGGGGCGAACAAGATGCCCAATATATTGAAGTGAGGAATTAAAGCAGCCATGAGCAGGACGTGACGATTCCCTCGGTGAGGGACGACCGTGAAGTCTTCGACTGTTCCAACTTGACTGGCTGGGATATGGACGGTACCACAAAAGTGAGAATCTCCCAGGAATGCTAACCTGGTCAAAAATGCACGCTAAAAGTCGGATGTGTTGGCCTAAGGGTTTCGACCCAAGGGTGCCTAACGAGACATACCGCAATCACATCTGGAAAAAAAAACACTCCGGATGACCGCAAAGAAGAAGTAGAAGAATCCATGCAAAAGTATTGGTTCTATGTAGCACTACAGCACTCTTTTTCTCCTTGCAAATTACATCTTTTTATTGGTCAGTATGTTTTCCATCTAGCAAAAGGCTACCTTCGCAATGGCGATTCTTGTTCTAATCTCTTTAAGACATTTCCCATCAGATGTTATGACTTTTCCGAGTTAATTGTATCGATTCACTTGTGTAAGCATATTCCAATTTACTTGTATATACATCGTGTTATTTACTTCTTACTAGTGACTACCATAGTCTGTATCTGCTTACAATTTAATTCTAACCTTAGTTGCTCACTGTGTGCAACAACCGCATGTACTAAATGTTGCAGATTGTGCTCATTGTCTGCAATCAATACTGTATCATCCGCATATTTAATGTTATTGATGTTACATTCCCCCAATGGTGATTCCTCTCCTATTTTCTATATTCCTGAAAATAGGGAAGAACGATCTGGAGACATTACACATCCATATTTCACACCTCTCTTAATAGGTTGATATTGACCCACTTTATTATCAATCTTTATGGCTGCTTGTTGCTTCCAATATTTATTTTTTTCCCCCGTCGCCCAGCTACTGAGTTAAGTGGGTGGAGTGACACTGTGAGGGTTCTATTTCGTGTGAAGGGTTTTTACATCTGTTCGCGGTTGTTTGTATCGTGAACTGCATGTTCAGACAAATGGCGGCTGACCGGTTACCTAACTAACTGGTTTTCCTTATGCAGTAATATGTGGCTGGCTGCTGGTTTTCTAGAAACTGCTGCTTCCGTCAACGATGAACTGCATTTTTCGTGGCGGACTTTTGTGTTGGCATTCTGACAGCGGTATTACGCATAGTGTACCTGTGCGAGCTGTTGGTTTGTCAAGACTCGTGACTGTTCCACTTTTCACATGGGGCAGTGAGGAGCATTGATATTCACTAGCACAGGAACACATCATTATGGGGACGACCGTTTGCCGTGAAGTTGGACTCATTAACTAAGTTCAATTAATGTTCCCAGTATACACACGTTATTTTCTGTACCATTGCCTTCTACGAACTCATATTGTTCTTCTCCTAGAAGAAAATGGGGGTTCAAGAACAATGTGCAGGTTAGGATTTTCTTTTTGCCCCCGACAGACAACAAGACCGAGGATCTGTCACCAACAAACAAGAAGTGGTAAAGTCTGACACCCCTCAGTTCGGAAACCCCCGTGGTGTAGTGCAAGACGCTCACTAACCACCCAGGCGATTATGGGTTCGAGTCACAAAGGGGCAGATCCAGATGTTTAAAACTGATCTGAGCTTCTAGATCCACCCGGTCTATAGCGGGTACCAGAAAATATATTCGGAAGTAAAGACGGCCGGTGCCGAAATGTCAATAAAGATATGGATCTAACACAGTATGCCCATTTGTGGTTTAAGACGTGTAAAAACGTTGCTTAATTACTGCACAACCTACTTTCAAATTGTCCCCCCCCCCCTCCTCCCCCCGAAACTTGCGTCGTGGCATGAAAGGGATTCAGTACACGAATTGATATATGCCGTTGGAGATCACGAGATGTGGAGAGCATGACCGCCGACGCCAGTCGGCCAGACACTAGATGGTGATATCTTAACGTGCACCATCACACTTTTGTCCACACCATGATGTCTTACATATGGTAAAGCCTGCCATAGAACTCTCTCCCATACCATCGCTTCTGCATATCGAGATTTCCGCCATTATACTCTCTTCCAAACATTATGTCTTCTTTGTCGTAACATCTGCCATAAGCCTATTTCAATGCAATTTGATGTATCTATCGCATCGTCTACCATAACACTCTATTCTAAAACAATGTGTCTTTTCTGTTGCATCGCCTGCATAACACTCTATTCTAAAACAATGTGTCTTATCTATCGCATCGACTGCCATAACACTCTATTCTAAAATGATGTGTGTTATCTGCCGCATCACCTACTATTACACACTATTCTAAAACAATGTTTCTTATCTGTCGCATCACTTGCCATAACACTCTATTCCAATACAACGCGTCTTATCTATCACATCACCTACCATAACATTGTTCTAAATCAATGTATCTTATCTATCGCATCGCCTGTCATAACATTACATTCTAAAATAATGTGTCTTATCAATTGCTACAATCTGTTCCGATTAACTGTCTAATTCACATCATTATTTCTTGTACGTTGTAACGTCTGTCACCACACACCCTCCCACATGAATTGTGCCTGTTTATCTCTCTCTCTCTCTCTCTCTCTCTCTCTCTCTCTCTCTCTCTCTCTCTCTCTCTCTCTCTCTCTCTCTCTCTCTCACACACACACACACACACCTTTCCCTCTTCCCTTCCCATTTCCCCAGTATCCCCTCCTTTCTGTGCGACCCTATAACTACCATCCGTGATCTTTGTTTCAGAGCTACAATGAGCAAACACAAAGACCCAGAGTCTCCTGGCCATGGTAACAACAACCCTCCTCCTGAGATCATGTACGTACTGTCATACCTGTCATACGCTATTATAACTTTTGGTAAGGATGACTGTCACGCCCTTTTCAGGGACCATTCCCCATTGGTCTACGCCTGACATCCAGCTCACAACTGTGGCTCCTAGTAGCTGTCAGCATGCGGCAGCGGCCACACCCCCTCCACCCGGCAACAACTGTGACAGGCTGGCTAACCCAGGCGTGGGTAGCCGATTCAGCCTCGAACCAATCGGTGAACTAGGGTATTACCTACCCAGAATGTGAAGACAGGATTTGGCAGACAGTATGGAAGAAATCATTGATGATTCAACGGGCAAGACGGCGTTTATCTGCCAATGTAGAACGTGATGAGCACGGCAAGGCATGTAGAGACACTGGTCATCCACTGCACCTTTATTCGTCTCCAGTCATCTTGACTTGTCTTGCCACTGGATTCAGATGGACTCAGGAGAGAGAGAGAGTGTGGTTGACGAATTGCGCAACTATTCCTCACTTTAATCTAATTCATCGCGTAAATCATTATTCATCCAACCCCACTGGATGAAATGAATAGTCATATTCATTCTTAATGGACAAACAACATGCTATTATAGCGTCATACGGAATGCGTATATTGATATAAAGCACATACTTATGTAAATAGTTAATGTGTTGCCTTTCGTGGCTACATATAGTTGTCATGTCATATTTATACATCGCAATTACGCAGAGGTACGTGGCATATAAATTGTTAAAGTTCCAGCTGTAAATTGGTAATGAGTATCTTTAACGTTTTGAAAGATGAAAAGACACGAAGAGACTTATCACAAGCATCAGAAAGAAGCAAATACACAAAGAGAATTTTCACAAATATCATAAAGAGGAAAAGGCACAAAGAGAACGTATCACAAACATCGTAAAGATGCAAAAACACAAAGATAACTTATCACAATCATAAGAAAGAGGGCGATACATACAGAGAAATTATCACAAACATTAGACAGAGGCAAAGACACATAGTTAAATTATCACAAACGTCAGAAAGCGGCAAAGATGTTATGACTGTTCCGAGATAGTTTTACCGATTCACTTCGTTTAGAATATTCCCATTTACCTGCATTGTATATTACATTGTTGAATTTCTTTCTTCCTAGTGATGACCAAAATCTGTGTTTTCTTACAATTTAATTCTAACCATAATTGTTCACTGTGTACAACAACCACATCTAAATGTTGCAGATCCTATTCATTGTTTGCAATCGATAATGTACCATCGACATATCTAATGTTATTGTTGTAACTGGTTTCTTTTTAAACAACTTGTTTTCATTTATAACTATAAAGGTTTTAATTTACATGCAAGTGTAATCTCACATTTGGACAAAAGGACGAAACACCACCGTACTAACGTCAGCGTGTTATTTGTTTTGTTTCGTGGTATCTTCTTCAATTTTTTAGTTCAATGAACGGAAAGTTACATTGATATACTTGTTCATTTGTTTGTGTGTCATGTTTGGTCCAAACCTATAGTTTGTTTGGCAGTAAATCAGTTAGAGACAGAAACAATTTTCAACAACCAAAATAACATCTCACATAAGTTGAGAATTAATATTTCTTTAATTACTGCTCTCTCTGTTACACATGTCAAAGTCACAACAGTCTGGGGGAAAGATGAATCAAGTTGTAGAATTTGCTAGACATAATATAAAGGAACGCTTGTGAATGTGTGACATTATGGTTCATTGCAGGCAAAGTTTAAATTGTGAAGTACATTAATTCCTTGAGGCAGTGGGCGGTGGAGATATTGACTGTACAGGCAGGCTGGGATATACAGAATGACGATTAATGTATTACAGATGTTACAGTTCAGCCTGAAATGCAAATGATAGTATGGAAACTGGGTGCCGGCTAGCCTAGTCCAACCGTCCTTAAATCCACACTCTATGTACACTCCCCAGGCTTTAAGCTAACCTTTCCAGCAGCGTAGTTAAAGAAGTTAGTTGCATATCCTTTACAGGACGTTACGGCCAACCCCGGCAATTTTTGTCTGTGATATTTTGGCAAGTTTACGTTTACAAGTTTGAAATTGCTTAATAAACAACTAGCACTAATACCAATGGATAAAAACAAGGGAAGGCGGTCTGCTTCCAAATCACCCGCAGTTGTGTTTCGAAGGCGGAATAGGGGATTGCGAATTGCTTTCGTGACTTTTCGCCAGCTTTGTTATACTTAGTTTTATACTGGAGTTTAAAGACACTACGACCCAGGACACGAAAATGGAATTGAATGGGTTCTCAGACTCTGACAGAATCGTTTGATGTTCTTTACTCTGCTGAGGGTATTTCCCTACGGTCACACACACACACACACACACACACACACACACACACACACACACACGCACACACACATACACACATACACACATACACGCACGCACGCACGCACGCACGAACACACACACCAAGTTCTAAATAAAAATTTTCTTCTCATAATGTGTGCAAAAAACTGTGACTGTCTAAGTGTAA
The DNA here is from genome assembly GCA_014155875.1 of Cepaea nemoralis. Classification (NCBI taxonomy): domain Eukaryota; kingdom Metazoa; phylum Mollusca; class Gastropoda; order Stylommatophora; family Helicidae; genus Cepaea; species Cepaea nemoralis. The sequence continues at coordinate 15,906 of JACEFZ010011100.1, forward strand.
TTTCGTTGATTACTTTATGATTGTCATTTGTTTCTTGTAGGACTTGGTCATTAGATGTTCTGTCTGCCCATGGGATATTTTCCATTTTTCCCAGAAACCACATTTCCACAGCCATCAGATGTTTTTCATCGTGTCTGCTCATGGTCCAAGCTTCCATCCATCCATCATGTGCCATGCCGGTAAGCGTGGGCGGCCATGTTCTGCCATCTCACTCGATCACCAGAGTCGTGGATCAGCTCGACCATGCCACAAGGCCAAGCCATCCAGGTACTTGCTTCTAGGTCTTCCCCTTGGTCTGATCCCCTCGATCTTACCAGTTGTCACCAAATTCTCCAATCCATTTCTTCTCATAACATGCCCAAAAAATTTTGACTATTTTCTAATTTTCCATCTGCATTCATTGTTCTAACGTTCCAAGTTCCTACTTTCAATGATATTAATATGTTGCACTTAGTAGCCTGTTGACGGTCTAGAGTCACCTGGTGCGCATGACTATCCCTACCGGGCGAGGCTGCTCCTATGGAGCACCCATTTACGCCGTTTCTCTGATTATCGATGATTTCACACAACATGATTTTCTTGGCATCTGTAAAGAAGGTAGTTTGCCATTGCTTTCCTTCCTAGCAGTGACCATACTGGTCAGTGACCGTAGCCATTGTCTCCTCAAAATAGAGATCCTCTGCCTACCGTCGTGAAGTATGGGTGGAGACCATAACCTACAACTATCTGTTGGCTGCTCTGCATCTTCATCCACCACCTGCACACATGGCTTCACGTAACCCTGATCGGGGGGCTAAACGGGTACTCCACCTTGCCCAAGGGTGTCCCGTAGGCTAGCGGAGGGAAGGAGGCGCCTTACTTCTCCTTTGATAGGGGATACCCCTACCCCGCTACCCAAGCTTCACATCCATACAAAAGCACAGGTTCTGTGTAGCACCTCAGGACTCTTGTTCTCATTGCAAATGGCATCTTGTTATTTGTCAGTAACTGATAGACTACAAGC
>JACEFZ010011101.1:0-12500 GCA_014155875.1 Cepaea nemoralis
TTTTCATTCCCCCAAGGTATACGGGGAATACAACTGTGTTCCTGGTCTGGATGTTCCTCCGGCCCTTGCTTTCATGGGCAAATCCGTTGGGGTAAATCCTTTTGGGTGGGCTTGAAAAATCCTACAAAAAAAAGTTTCGGTCTTTTTTCCTGAGCTGCAGCCTCAAAGATCACGGGGGTTCCGGTTCCTTCATCCCCGTCAGTCAATTTAAATCCCACTTCACCCTCTCCTGACTGAAGGGAATATAAGTCGGTTACCTTCGATCTCCGACCTCCTTAAAAGATGTCCTCGGGTCATCTTCCTTTTGAGTTTCACCTCTGTTGAAGTAAAATGAGTTTCCCTGGGAGTCTTGTACTGGGGGACCAGTTAAAAATTTTTAAAATTTTTCCCTGAAGGCCTGATAATTAGTGATTCTTCCCGCGTTGCAGTAATGAAATTCACCTGGGATTCAGTTCCTTCCATCCTCCCTATTTCAGTCAGATGTAATTCCACTTCGTGATTCTGTGAACAGAAGGGAATGTGAGAATCGGCTAGGTCTCCGCCTGCGACCTCATTAAAGGTTGTCTTCAGTTCCTCTTTCTCTCGAGATTCATTTCTCGTAGCAGTCAAGTGGTTTTCCTGAAGGTCCTCTACTGTCAAACGACTATTGCCGTGGTGCAAACAGTTATCACGTTTGTGACTGTTTGAAGTGCTCTTGGCACGTTTTTTCTTCCCTCTTTTCCGTTTAGGACTGGGTCGAATGAGAACCTGTAGTTCCCGGTCCACTACCTCTGATTCTGCGGTGGGTGGCAAAGATGTCCCTTCCTTCCTGGTTGGGTGAGCATCCATATCTCCTACCTTATGTTCCGCTAGAAAGGTTAGCTTCTCTGCAGTGACTGCTTCCATATGCGTTTTCTCCATCTCTTCTCCTTCAGTTTTGCTACGCTCTTGTGCTCCAAAGAACTCATCATTTTCTTTAAACATAATTTCTTCTTCTTGGTCCCACCATTCTAACTCAGCTATGATATATGTTTCTAGTTGCTCCCCCTCTAAGCCTTTTCTTAAGCCCCACCCTCTCGCGGACTCTGAGAAATCTGCACGCGCCTTCATGTCCTCTTCGAGATTCCGGTAACGTAAGGCCATAATTGCAAATGACTATATTCAGGTAAGCTCCTATGTATATATCAAAAATCAGATCTAAGCTAGAAAGACAAGAGTTAACTACTGACAGTCTACGCTATCCAATGTGTATAGTTTAGCCTCAGCAGTGAAAGACAACTGAAAATAATATTCAAGTAGTACCTGGCGACAGCAGTGAAGTAAGTGTGAGAGGTATACTACACAGTAATCAACAGTAATATTTACCTAAATAAACATTAAAATGCACTGCATACATGTCAAAAATGAACATGGCATATATTAGCATAAAATTGCAAATCAGTCAAGCAGTTAAATCATCAAACACATCAATGTAAATATGATTAAAGTGTTCAATTATCAATAAATGATTAATGGTAACACTAATTGATAATAGTTAAAAACAGTTATCAATAAATGATAGATGATGGTAGTTTTCTCATAATTTCTTATCTGTTATACTTTTGAAAAGTTATATATGTACTCTGTAACTTCCTCAACTAAAATTAGCTACATCTGATGATAGTCTATTTTGATGACTGAAGATTACAAGAGTTAACTTTTAAAACTCATATGTCTAGGGTCTAGTACCGGAGTCTATTGAAAGCGAGAAGTTCGAATTCAAATTCCAGACGAGAAGCCCAATCTGTCAGATTTCGGTGTGCCCCACCGGCTAGATGAAAGTCTTAATCACTGGCGAGCAACCCCAATTAGTCAGAAACTGACTAGGGACAAAATCTATATGGCTGAACTACAGATTAAGCCCTGAATATCCAACGTACAGCTCCAAGTGGCTCGTTACAAAATTGAAATGAACTGTGCTGAATATTCGCCAAGGAATAGAAAGAGAAGGTTAGCTAGGATAGATTTTTAAGTCTGAATTAAAGTTTAAGGACAACTATCCTAGTATAGGTTTTTCTCCCTGACTGCTCCTTTCCTTGGTGTGTAAGTGAACCCCCACCAATGTACACACACAACACGTATGCACAATTGGAATTAAAATATAACGACAGAACTATGAGTTACAATACTACAACATTTATTTACTAATCATAACAATAGACATAGGATGATTGTCAATATGAGGATGATGAAATCATATACATATTGATATTGATGACAAACATTACGTAACTTTACTTGTTACTCGATCTATCTGGATCTGTGGTCCAGATCCCCACTCTCCAGTAGACAACAAAAGAACAGCTTGCCGGTATTCTGACGACTGCCAGTCCTGGCTCTCCCTAATCATAACTCTTTCTTGAGATCTATAACATAGGTGCTCCTTGTGAGAGCTTGAAAGAAAGTCAAGAATGTGTTATATCAGTTCTACATCAGCGCAATCCTAATTAAAACATATCATAACACAAACATATACAACGACCAGTCTGGCCAAGTTTATCTTCCAGCTCTACTGTGTTCACCATCCTCCTTCTCCCTCCTACTGTCTTAGTCGGGGACGGGCTTTTCAATTGTCTCACACGCCTGTAATGATTACATTTCTGCCGCCCCATGTCCATGTCGCTAATACAGAAATTCTGTGTCGTACAGCCGCTCCGTCCAATGTTAGTTTAGCAGCTCACAGGGTCGGTAAGGGTATTATAACAATGCCTGATCATCCGGGCTTGCAAGCCGTGACCAGTGGCTGTGCCAGGTTTCCATGCATTACCGTGGATGCACGCTCACAATACACTGAGAAAGTTTAGCACCATATACCCTATACTACCAATTGTGGGTAATGTCTGTACCATTACACCTCTGCTTCCAACACAATCATTGGCCAATGTGCCAATGCGCAGACAATAGCATAACACTTCATATTGGTAAGTTTGCATATGACAAATCAATATATCAAACATCCCATACACATAAACATATTGATTAAACTAGACATATTATGATACTTTAACATCATAGCATAATGCACTAGTTATTTTATGAAATTACACATACATACATCCAACATATCCGTAAACATATTACTTCAAGATGGACATCTAATGATACTCAACATAATAGCATCAGGCATTATTAATGAGTACTAATATTGTATAGATGTGTCACCGCATTAAAACCCTGCTTCTCAAATAGCTGTGTCAGACTTAGAATTGAATGCCAGCTAATCAACAATCTGGGATGCATCCACCCGGCAGGAATGAATACTGTCGTGGACGCCACAGTATAACTGTGGCATCTTCCCCAATTGTTTACACTACCTATTACCGTGCTGTTCTCCCCCCTTCCTCCCCCCCCCCCGCGATATCTAGACTTAATTGTCCCCACATTTCTATGTTTTCATAGCAGACTGTTCACATAGTTTTGGCTACTCAAATCCTTTTTGGCAACCCATTTTCAATTCTGCGCCACGCGTTTTCGCAGCTGGCTTAGTCACATTTCCTGCCCCACATGTAAATATCAGGTTGTGCATCATAAGTGATAGGTCGTGTGCTCGTGTTTCTGTCGTTGTTTATCTGTGTTGTCATTGACAAAGATTCTTAGAATCGAAACGTCTGTGTGTCTATTGTATGCGTTCGTGTGTATTTTATCTTATTTTATTATTCATTTTTATTATATTTATTGAGTGCTTCTGATTTCGGATTTTTCACCTGTATTTCGCGACACGTGGATCTCCTTGTAAGGTATGTGCAACGTTTGTTAATGTTTAGTTCGTTTTTTTCTCGCAGGAATTTAAAATACCTATTTGTTTCCATTTCATATTGTTATATCCTGCTGCAGCCGCTGCTTTCTCTCTCTATTTCATACAAAATGAGATATACAACAAGTCTTAATTGAAGTTACCACTTAGTTACTGCTGTTGTAAGAATTAAATAAATAGTCAGTTGACTATATTCTGTACAACAAATGCACACAATAAAAAGCAACTAGGATAGTGTACAAAGAAATGACAAGCATCTACCCAGACACCTAAAAGTATACCCAGACAAGATCTGTCTCACATAAGGCTCTATTTCTCAGAAGAATAACACTTTAAAGCAATATGATATTGAACACAGAACTTAGAAAGAACACTCAAGTAATCTATGACAATGATAGTTCTTGCAATAACCTAGATCAGATATAGACTGAAAATCAGTAACTAAGAAATAACTTTTGTAGTGAAATCTAACATAATAATCATGCGTATGACTACAGACATTGAGATAGTTCCTACCTGTTCTGAAGTCAGACTTAATCTAAAGGGGACATTTTTCCGATTCCGATTTGTCGAAAAAAAAAGAAACTTTCCACCTCGTTCAACCCGTCTCAATGACGTTGGTTATAGTTGTGGTGGTTCATAGTGCGGTATAGGTTTTATGGTCTTTTGTGCGTTAGACAGCTTCTATTACTGCCTGTCTGGCCGAGTTCCTCTTTTTTGCCATCCTTTTTGCTTTTGTCGTTGTTGCTGGCGTGTCTGCTATCATTATCGGTTTGCCCATCCCTCTCGTTTGATGTCTTCTTTTCCGGAGCTGACCTTGGGGGCTGGGGAGGGGCTGTCTTTTTTCATCTGTTTTATTGGGCTTGTCCTGGGGAGGGGGGGGGGGACGCCTGTTATCGTCTGGGCTTGTTTTCTTGGTTCAACGGTTTTTTGTCAAGCGTAGGGGTCGGATTGTATCGTCTCTCTTGTCCATCGTTGGGGAGGTTTCCTATCGTCTCCTCTTGTCCCGCGCCGGAGGGGTTTCCTGCACGTCCCTCTTATCCATCGTCAGGGAGGTTTCCCATCGTCTTCTCCATCGTTGGGGCAATTTCCACCCTTCTCCTTGTCTCCCGCGTCGAAGAGGGTCGTTTCGTCTCTCTATTGTCCGCCATTTGAGAGTTTTAATGCATCCCTATATATTTCCTATTGTCTGGTTTTCGTGTGGTCGAGTGTTTCCTCACTGTATTTTTATTTTGCTGTTGGCTTTATTTTATGTTGGTTATATTTCTTTCCCTGTTCTTGCAATGAATTGTTTTGTAAGCTTTTGTATTTCTTTGTCGCCTTCCACCTGTAGGCATTCCTTCATCGTCATCGTCGTATTTCTTGTTTGGAAGTATTCTACTAGGTCCCTGCGTTCCTGGGCATAGGCTGTGCACGATAGTAGGTAGTGTTCTATAGTGTTTTCCTCCAGGCAATCAATGCAAAGTGGTCGGGTGATTTTATCTTTCCAGTTCCCGATTCTCAATCTCCATAGTTTCTTGTACGTTGGTATTTTTGTGTTGTCTTTCACTTGACTTTTCAAACTTGGTTCTCTGAGCATGTGGTAGGCGTGTCGTCCTTTATTGCTGTCTCTCCATTGTTGTTTCCATTTGTCGATTACTTGTTGTTTGATAATGCTTTTTGCCTCCAGAATGCCGAGTCCTGTGTTTACTATATTCTGGCTGCTTGTCCCGCGTTTTGCAGCCCTGTCTGCCCTCTCATTGCCAGTTATCCCTCTGTGTGCTGGTATCCATACAATTGTGACCTGGCATCCCATACTTTTTAGTTTTGTTGTTAGTGTTAGTATTTTCTCTTTCAGGTCTTGTCTGTTCACTTTAGAATGGTTGCCTAGCGCTTGTACTGCAGATAGTGAGTCCGTCAGTATAGTTAGTTTTATAGGGGGGTTCTCTGTTGCTATTTCTAGTCCTTTCATAATACCTACTAGTTCTGCCGTGTATACCGATGTATTGTCTGTTATTTTGTACTCCTTTTGGATGTTCCGGTATGGTACTACTACTCCTGCCCCTACCTCCCCATTCTCGTTCTTTGACCCGTCTGTGTAGATAGTGAGGTTGTCCGTGCTTATTTGTCTTATGTATTCCTCCGCTATGTCTTTGGCTTCCCTGTCCTCTGTTGATTTACTAATTATGCTCGCGAGTGTCGTATCCGTCAATGGTAGTTCTAACTCCCAATGGGGTGTTGTTTGTCTGTAAACTTTCGTTCGTGCCAGTGCCCTCGCTAGTTTCTCGTCCGCGTTCATCTCTTGTGCCGCTGTCCATCCTGCTGGTGTTTGTGTCTTTTGTATGGGTATTCCTCCCCATTTGCTTCTGTTTTCTTCGAATGCACTGAACGCAGGGTGTCTTGTATCCTTCGCAGCCTTCATCCAGTAGTTGTACACTAATTGCTTTCTTCTCAGTTGTAGTGGAAGTACTCCTAGTGCTACATCTAGGGCTTCCCTTGGTGTTTGCTTGCCTGTTCCTAGGATAATGCCCAGCGCTTGGTTCTGTATTGAGTCCAGTCTTCGTTTGTTGTGTTCCGGTGCAGCGTCGTATACTATGCTTCCGTATTCTATTCTTCCTCTGATCAGAGATTTGTATAGCATTAGCATCGTTTTTGTATGGGCTCCCCATCCACTGCCTTTAATTACTCTTAGAATATTTATTGTCTTTTTTGCCTTTTTCGACTGTCTGGTCTATATGTTTTCTCCAACTTAGTTGTTCGTCTAGTGTCATCCCGAGGAATCTTGTGTTTTTTGTTCTCTTTATATTCTTCCCTTGGATCTTGATGTCCCCGTCCGTGTAGTTTCGTTTTCTTTTCGCGTTGAATATCATACTGACCGTTTTGTCTGTGTTGATCTGGAAGCCCCATTTTTCCATCCATTTGGCAATTCTGTTTAGTTGCCGTTGTAGTCGGTCTCTTGTGGTTTTTATGTGTCTTCCGCTTCTCCATATTGCACAGTCATCGGCGAATTACGATATCCCTATCCTGTCTTCTAGTTTTTCTTCATCTAGGTCATTTACTAATATTGTGAATATTGTTGGTGATATTACCGATCCCTGTGGTATTCCGTTTTCTTGCTCATAAGTTCTGGATTCCTCGTTTTTTATTCGTACGGTGAAGCTTCTGTTCTCTAGGAAGTTTTCGATATATCGATATGTCCTGCCTATTATCCCTATTTTATTGATTTTGATCAGAGCTGCTTGTCTCCAGCATTGGTCATATGCTTTAGCCAGATCTAAAAATACTGCTATCGTTTTCTCTCCTTTTTTGAATGCCCTCTTTACGTGGTTTTCTAGCTTAATTATTTGGTCAATTGCGCTTCGGTTGGCTCTAAACCCTGACTGTGTGTCGCTAATTAGTCCGTTTTTCTCCAGGTGGTGTGTGATTCTTTTATTGATGACTGTTTCCATAATTTTTCCGAGGTGTGATGTCAGGGATATTGGTCTGTATGAGTCGATTCTTTATGAGTTCTTGAACTGCTTTTTGACTGGTATAAACTGTCGCCTTCTTCCATTGTGCTGGTATTTGTCCCGTGTGCCACACTTTGTTGTAGAGAGCTGTTATTGTCTCTATTGTTTTTCTTGGTATCCTTTTCAGTATTGTATAGTTTAGGATGTCTGACCCTGCTTCTGTGTCGTCCTTTTCCTTGATTGCTGATATTACTTCGTCAGTCGTTATGTCTGCGTCCATGTAGAAGTCCTCTATTTCTTGTTGCAGTTCTTCCACCTCTTCAGCGTATTTTTCTCGTCTTTGTTTTTCCTGCTCTCCTAGTGACATGTTGGAGCAGACTTCGTAGAAGTATTTGCCGAACGCGTCTGCTTTTTCTTTGTCTGTTACTGCTAGTGTTGGTATTTTTATTGTTGGAATATTGCTGTTTGTTTGGTTTCTTTGTATAGCTTTTATTTGCTCCCATACTTCTTTTGTGGGTGTGTCTGGTGACAATTTCTGGCAGTACGTTTTCCATGCTGTTTCTTTGGCTTTGGTTATCAGTCTGTTGGCTTCATTCCTCTGAATTTTGTATTCGTTGTAGTTTTCGTCTGTCCTCATTCTTCTGTATTGTTGGAGCGCCTTCTTTCTTTTTTCCAGCGCCTCTGTGCAGCTCTGGTTCCACCAACCAGCTGGTTGTTTGTTCCATTGTTTTCCTGTTGTTCGCGTTCTCTGTGTGGCCGCTGTCAGGTATGCAGGCATATTTCTATTGGGGATGTGTTTTACCGCGGCCTGTAGGATGTTGTTAGTGATTCTTTCTGTGTATGTGTCTATATCTTCACCTTCTGTCTGTTCTATCTCCATCCCCTCCAGTTCTTCTCTAAACTGCTCCCATTTCGCGTTCTTGAAGTGGAAGGTCGGTTTATTACTTTCCTTACTCTTCTGTGCTCTCGTGTTTGTGTCGATGATTATCGGTAGGTGATCGCTGTTGGTGTCTTCTTTTACTTCCCAATGGCTCCTTGTTAGGCCCGTTGTTACTATTGTTACGTCGATTGCTGTGTCGTATCTTCTCGGGTTGGGGTCTATTCGTGTCATCGACCCATCATTTAGCACTGTTAGCTGGTTACTGTCTATAAATTCGATCAATTTTGTTCCCGCTACGCTGTTTCTTGATCCACCCCACACTGGGTGGCAACAGTTGAAGTCGCCGACTATTATTGTTGATGTTTTGATTCTGTTCTTTATCTCTATTAGGTCTTCTTCTTCTATTTTTCCTTTAGGGCAGTATACGTTAATTATGGTTAGGTTGTTGGGTTTACTCGCAATCTCCGCTGTGATTCCCTCGAAGTTGGTTGTCCTGAATGTTCCATTTTCTAATATTTGTAGATTGTCTTGTATGAGTAGGGCGACTCCTCCTCCTGTTGTTTCTGTTCTGTCGTTCCTGAGTATCTTAAAGCCTTTGCATTTGTAGCTGTCCTTTGGTTTCAAGAATGTTTCCTGCAGGGCATAGATACTATTTTCCCTCCCTAGTTGTTCCATGGTGCTGGGGAGGTTTTTTTTTTCATGCCTCTGCAGTTCCATTGTACTATTCTAATGTTGTTTTTTTCCATGGTCGTGTTGTATTTCTGTTTTTGATTGGTTATTGTTCTCTTCAGTTCTCCGATGTTTCGCTGTCTTCCTCACTTGTCTCCTGTAACATCTTGTTTGCTAGTTCAGTGTATTCCTGAAGTATGATCGGGCCCTTCTTCGCTTTCTCCATTAATGCTGGTAGTATTCGTGTGAACTCCTCTTTGTTTATCATATTTTCCACTGCTTGTTTAATCATTTTGATTTCTCTATCAGTCTGTTGCTTCAATTTTTTAAGGTCATGGCCTAGTGGTTGCGTCCTTTTTTCTACCTCTGTGTTTGATAGTTCGATGTCGCGTAGTTTTACTTTCATCTGTTCTGTGGCCGTGTGGTTTTCATTCGTCTGGTTACTAAATTCTCGTCTGGTTACCTCCATATTTTTGGCTAATTCTTTTATCTTTTCATTGGCTGTTTGGTTCTCTTTTAACTGGTTTTTCAGCTGTGTTTTGGTTGCCTCCAGCTCTTGGGTTATTTTTCGCGTGCGTGTTACTGCGTCTTCAAGTTGTTTTTTCATGGTTAGCATGCTTTTTTCAGCTTCTTCCATTCGTCTTATAACTTTCTTTAGTTCGTTGTTTTCTGTCTCTTCCTTGTCTTGTGTACTGTCTCTTCCTACGTCCTTGTCTGCTATCTTGTTCTTCATATTATTCATTTCGGATTGCAATATTCTTATTTCTGATCTTGTATCTGGTTCTTTGCGTGCGTTTTCTTGTCTCCACCTTGCGACCCTCATCGGGGTTTGTGTAAGGACTGACTCTCTCCATGCCGTCTCTGTTAGTTTATATTTAGGGCAGCCCTTATATCTCGCGCTGTGGTTACCCTTGTAGTTAGCACACTGTCTGGTCGGGTTTACTTCTTTGTAGTGTTTATCCCTTTTCGCTTCTGTACAGTCACTATACCAGTGGCTTTTGCTGCAGAACCGGCATTTTGGGTTCTTTTCCTTGCAAAATTTAAGGGTATGTCCGTGCTTTTGGCACTTGCTACATTGTGTGACAGGTGGTACATACATTTCGATGCGCTTAGGCCTTCCTACGTATTTTATTTGGTTTGGCAGTGTTGTTCCGTTGTATTTAACCATTACTACCGCGGTTGGTTCGCCACGTTTTGTCAATATCCTATCCACGTGCGTGATCTCAATGCACGTGTTCTCTTTTCTTATTTCTTCCTCTACCTTCCTCATATCTGTTGTCGGGTTTATTCCTTTTACAACTATTTTTGTTGTCGCCCGGAACAGCTCTACGCTGACTTTGATGTCGTGTGGTAGTTTTATTGTTATCGGCTTTTTTTCCTTTTTCAGTTCATCCACTATCTCTTTGATCTTGGGGGTGTCATTCGGTGTGATTATTATTGTGCTGTTTGGGTTTTTGATCAGGTTGGCAATTGACCTTGTGCCTAGCTCATTTTCAATGATATTGATGCATTCGCCATTGCTGAATGCCGATAGTACTGCTTGTCTTCCCTCAGTTTGGGTTATTTTAAGTTTGAGGCCTGGCTCAAGGGCCCCGCTGGCGGGCTGTTTTCCTAGTGGTTGGCTTTCTTTGGGTTGATTTCTTCCAGCTATTTTTCCGTCTATGTTTTTGTTTTTTTCTAAATTCATAGCTTCGACTGGTCCTTTCTTGCTCTCCTCTGCTTGGTTTCTGGTTATTGCCATGGTGTTTTGTGTGATTTTTCCTGTTTTTAATGCTTAGAGCGGTTTGCTACTTACAGTTTGTTCCTCTTGAAATATTTGTCACCGTACGTATCACCACTACAGTACAGTGGTGATATCTACCACCACTCCCAGTGAATATATACTCCAGTGAGAAATATCGGAATAGGTCGCGAGGTAGAATCCGATCAATGAAATGTACTTCAATCTACCTGCAGGAAAACAGAATGCTCGTTGTTGAGACGGATCTGTAGGATATTGTTGTCTTCTGTGTAGATGCGATCTGTGATGCAGATTGGTGTATCAGGTCTCTTGAGCGTTTGTATTACTTATTCTCGAGCTTGTGCGTGTGCGAAACACGTGTGGGTAGTATACAAGGCTTGACCACCAATTGTACTTGTACGGTACCCGTGTTTTAAGATTAAAGGGTTTTCTACTTACAGTTTGTTCCTCTTGAAATATTTGTCACAGTTGTATGTATCACCACTATAGTACCGAACTAATATTTACCACCACTTCCTCAAGAAAAACAGGTCTGAAACTGACACGAATTAACAACACGTTTTTGTTGACCTGTTCTGAAGTCAGACTTAATCTAAAGGGGAAAAGTCTAGCAGGGGTTTTTATACCTAGCCTAGCAGTAGACACTTATCTCCCAGGAATTCCATTCATAAATTCTTCTTATCTCCTCCTGACGTTAATTGCAATTAACTCCAAGTCTGTCCAGTCATAAAAATTCTTCCTGCATGCACACTAGCCTTCACACCTGTGGGTCTGACAATTATTAGCCAACTGAGTCTTATCAGTGATTTCACACCTTGCGCCTCTAGTCTCTACCAGATGGGGTCTGCCATCGCGGTTGGACGATTTCCTAGCTATGCTTATCAGGTGTCATGTCAAGGGAACAATTAGGTTCTCATGGTCAACAGCCAGTTTACAACTCTGTTGGTAAACCAGGTTTGCTTGCGTCATGCCTGGTTGGTTTTAATTACTATTCAGTCCCCTGAGTCTGCCCTCCCGTCTGGCTGGATTGATAACCTCTGGGTGTGACCGGTACTGGTGTCAAATTAACTTCCCAAATAGAAAGCCATTCCTGGTGGTTTGTTTACTTGCAGGTTTTGCAAGCTTACGTCAAGACAGTGTAGCCTTGAATATAGAGAAAACAGTTTTGTTCGTCTGTTGATCCTCTACATGGCCCATCAAAAGTGAACCGAAAATTGTTCTGGGAAGTAAAGGCTGCAAATTCGTGACACTCGGGACTTACTACCCGGACCTATTTTACCTCGTGAACTTGTTTATGTGTACCATTGCTATCCAGGACACTGACCTTACTGTCAGTGACCCCAGGTATGTGTCAGTAGCCATAGCCCAACAACAGATATATCCACGTGAGTTTTCACAATTAGAAAATAACAGTCAGTCATAGCAAAGCTGGCGGCACAAACACAGTGGAACCGCCACATCTACCCCGCACAAAATGAGCGTGCGTTCTCCTAGCGAGAGCAGTCATTCGCGTGCGTTAAAGTCTATCAGTAGACACCAGTTACTTTCCAGGTATATTAACTCAATGTTTGACTTCATTCGGGTTTTTGGCAGTAACGTAAGGTAGGCAATTTTCCCGTCTTTATGAATGCTGCTTTGATTTATAATAATGTGAAGAATAATTCACTGATATTAACTGACATTCATAGGATTCAAAGAGAAGAGAAGAGAAGACGACACACTATACAGTAACAAAAGCTGTAGGGACACGTGGATTTGAACCTGCTATACTCATTGATGTTGTTTTAGACATGTGAGGTTTAATATATGTTATTGTATCCGCTCATCTAACTAATTAAGTGCCGGGGGATGATAATCGTCTTGAGCGAGTTCCTGTATCTGCCATGGACTTATATAAAGTAGTTTCCCCTCTTTTTTAAGTTTATATCATTTTGCCTGTTGTCATCATGTTCATTAGATGTTTTTTTTTTCTTTCCTCATAAGGTGCCCAAAATATTGTGACTGTCTACG
>JACEFZ010011101.1:15000-35000 GCA_014155875.1 Cepaea nemoralis
ATTGTAAGTTACGCCCTTAACCATTACATGCCTAGATCTTTTATACTTAACCGTCTCTTAAAATTTCTTTCATGACTACTCGTTTTATTCTGTTCAATTTTGCTTCTAACAATTTTCTATTTATTTTAGACTTCCTACCTCTGTCTCACTTGTTTGTTCTTTACGGACCGTAAATATGTGTTACCAATATTTAGATGACGCGAGGCCAATATTAGGGAGAGATTTGTCTAAGGGTCGGTGACTGCACACCTGCAGGTGTGGTCACTTCTGTCTAACATTTTTCTTCGTGTTGTCCTGATTGTGATATTTTTTATACATGATAGTTTTCATGTGAGGTTATTCAGCCGGAACACAGATATGGCATCGTTTGAACACCGTGCATCTAGGTTTGTTCTTGGGAAATGTGTGTTTCCACACCAAGAGGCCAACGTTTTACACATACACATTTCCCTTCTTCTTCTTCGTCGTCTTCTTCTTCTTCTTCTTCTTCTTCTTCTTCTTCTTCTTCTTCTCTTCTTCTTCTTCTTCTTCTTCTTCTTCTTCTTCTTCTTCTTCTTCTTCTTCTTCTTCTTCTTCTTCTTCTTCTTCTTCTTCTTCTTCTTCTTCTTCTTCTTCTTCTTCTTCTTCTTCTTCTTCTTCTTCTTCTTCTTCTTCTTCTTCTTCTTCTTCTTCTTCTTCTTCTTCTTCTTCTTCTTCTTCTTCTTCGCTAATCTCTTCCCCTTCCATGGTTGTCGGTCGTTAGCCTATATTTATCTGCGCGTTGATCTGCCCGCACCTTAACCGTCTTGACTTCGAGTCGTGGGCGTATATGTTACTTATGCTTGCAGTGTGTGCCAGCTCATTCCGTGATTATTGTTACGCAACTGTTTTCTTTTGCAAGTTCTTCTCTGTAAATTGCGTTTGTTGCCATTGTTTCTCTTATAGGTATTGTTTTTAAACAGCAGTTAATTTTAGGCGGTGACTGACTAACCTGCACGTGGCGGTCAGTGTATACATGTAGACACGGAAACAGGCACGACATCAGTGGAGACGGTGACAATACAAGCAGCCACCCTTTGGGACTCTTTAGCTGTCCATCCGTCCGTCTGACCGACCCACCGTCCGTCCGTCTGACCGACCCACCGTCTGACCGACCCACCGTCCGTCCGCCAGTCTCCCATCTTTTTGCGTGGTTGTGTGCTTGTGCAAGTTTGAAATAACAAATTGCTTCGTCAAGCCAAGCTTTATATGTAGTGGTGGCAGTAGAACAATATTTTCTTCTCCAGTTTTACATTCGTGCCGGCTGCCTGGCCGAGGAGTTAGCAGCTTTCTCCGTTAACCCCGAATACTCTCGTTGTTGACGTGAGCGCACGAGAATAGAAGTGGTTCGAGTCGCGCCAGTGACTTATGAGAGTATGGAGCCGGTCGCTCAGAAAGTCGTGGCGTGCTGATGAGCGTAATCTAGCCTAGGAATCAACATACAGCTGAAAGATGCTGGTGTTGACCGCAATATCCTGAAACAGGATGGAAACGCGGAAAAATTTATTTTGCACTCGTGTGTAATTCAATATGCCCACACGATGATACGAATATATCCAGTGTAATATGGGTAGTTATATTACAACTTGGGAATAACTGAATTTAACCTGGCAAAAGTATATGACAGACAGACAGACAGACAGACAGACAGACAGACAGACAGACAGACAGACAGACAGACAGACAGACAGGCAGGCAGACAGACAGGCAGGCAGATCGACAGGCCGACAGGTCGGCAGGCAGGCAGGCAGTTGAGTTGAGTTGAGTTGAGTTGAGTAAAGAACCGACATCACTGCACTCAGGACATTTCCATACGTGCTTAGTCCCCTCGTTCAACAGCCAGCGAAGAGTCATACTACTAATCGTTCCCACCGCCATCTGATTAAATGTTCTCCTGGTCTTCCCTCTCAGTTGTGAGATTCTTCCAGAAACCCTGCCGATCCCCCGCAATCTCATTCTTTCCACATATGGGTTCTCAATCTGTTCCTCCGCCTTCTCCACCTGGTCCCACAAGCGCACGACCACCTCCCCCTTGTCCATAGGCAAACTACCACCAAGAGGTGCATTCTCTGCTAGCCTATCAGCCTGTTCATTCCCCCGTACCTCCGCATGGCCAGGGCAAAATATCCATACAATTCTCACAATCTGTGACCCCTGAAGCGACGAGAGCCATTCCACACGAAACATTCCTTTCTCCACCTTACTAAGCATACTCTTTGAATGCGTAATGAATACAACGTGTGTTGCAGTGGTCTCCTCTAGCCACCGGAATGCCGCTGTTACTGCATCCACCTCCATTCTCATGCTGGAGGTCATAGTCTCATATGCCAGACTCTCCTTTTTCAAGACTCGCCCATTAGCCTTTGTAATAAGGCCCCAGCCACTACGTCTGTTTCTCACCACTGACCCATCGGTGTAGATGACTATGTCACCTTGATGTGTGTTGCTCTGGATCAGCTGTTGCACTTCAAACTCAGTGCGGCTCGCTGCCCATTCTCTGCACTCACGACCCAGTGTTATTATTACATTGTGCCAGTCCGTCATATCTTCCGGACCTTCAACCCATTCTCTTTCACGATTGATGGTATCTAAATCACACACCTGATGTATAGAAAGTTCTGTCTGTGCCATCCAGTACCTGCCTCGTCTTAGTCTATGACCCTTGACCATATCCATTGCTGCATGCAGCGGGTGATACCTGTCTGCGGCAACTCTCAGGTACCATTTGGCCTGAAGGACCCTATGCCTATCCGTCATTGTTGGTAGTGCCAGGATATGCCTCATGCATATAATTGGTGTGTCCTTTGTGCATCCCAGGATTAACCGCATGGCAGCATTCTGTGTGCGTTCCAACCTTTCAAGCTGGCTCTTTGATACTGTCAGAAGCCCCAAACCATACTCAATGACAGAAATTATTAACTGCTGAAAGAGACTGTACAGCATCCTCTGATCTATCCCGGTTGCTGCCATAGCCCTCAATGCATTCAAACGCCTGTCAAAAGTGATACCCTGGTACTTTAATTTACTCTCTCGACCAAGAGGACATCCATTCAACATAATACCTGGGACATCTGCCTTCACGATCCAATTACTCTAATGAAAAATAAAGATAACTCGTCAACGGAATAGAATGTCCACACTTGAAGCTTTTGTGGAATTGCGATTTTTATCTTTGAGTTCATTTTGATTTGGTCTGTTGCTACACTTACGACGAGGTACGATGATGGTAGTAAACCAATGACCATTTACGATATCAGCCGACCTTTAATATCTGTTTTGCACCTCCCTGTCGCAATAACTGGGCTACAGTGGCGTGGCGAGGTTGTGCTCTGTGACAGAGGAGTGTGTTTTGGAATTAGGAAGAACTTAGAAGCAACAGAGATATGGTTCCTGAGACAAATGTTGCGAATTCCTTGGACTGCCAGAGTTAACTAACAATGATTGCCTGAAAGAGGCTAATGAAACTAGAACATTATATACAACAATAAGAAAGAGACCAATAGCTTTCTGTGGTCATGTTATGAGAAGAGAAGCATTGGAGAACATCGTGACGACTTTAACGATCGAGGGGAAGAGCGGCAAAGGCCGACCAAGAAAAAATAATGCTGGATGGGTTGAGACGATGGCATGGAGGTATATCATCAGCAGAGTTGATCCAGAACACCAGAGACCGAGATATGTGGAGCGACATGAACGCCTACGTCAGCTGTCATGGCACTTGATGATGATGATGACGATTGTAGTTACCGACCGTGATTGGAACCTGTCACTCCCAGATGACGACAGCGCCTCGATGCGGGAGCAAGTGTACTTTAACGCACGACCATCAAGATTCTACCGTGGTTCCCATCCACTTGAAGTGGGCTGATATATTCTCAGAACTAGTGCACTGACTATACAGACTGCACACTGGTGGAAGATCTCCAGATCATCTGGAAAGAGATGCAGTAAACACAGGATCCCACGCCAGTGTAAAAACATCGAGAGAAAGTGAAATAAATAATTGAGCCAGGCATCTGTCGAATGTCAAGCCTGCGATCATTTATAAATGCACGGCTGTCTACCTGAATCTCAAGTCAGATCAAGAAAGAAGGCATACATCTTTGCTGCCTCTAGGCTTTACAGACAGTGATACTAGGATTTCTAGCTGATGCTTTTCTTAGTTTTACAGTAAACGTCACCGGTACTACTTCTAACTTGGAAAATGTGCACTCGGCTCAAAAGAGATTTTCGCCCTTGTTTGGCAAGGGAGACGTCCGGTCCACTACCGCATGGTTCAATGAGCTGCTTACCAGCCTTTGCTTATTTTGTGAAAGTCGAGACCGTCCACTCTTTGAATGAAACCATCTCTATACGAATGAGCAGACTGCGTTCGAACCAACCACCTAGCTAATATTGGGTGAGTTTAGGGGTACTCATCTTTGAAATGTGAGCTGCCAGTTTGCACTGTAATTTATTGTTAGCAGATTCAGCAACCGAGCATTACAAGATCACAACTGTCGACATGCGCAACTGTCCACACACACACACACACACACACACACACACACACACACACACACACACGCACGCACGCACGCACGCACGCACACACACACACACACACACACACACACAGCTGTCGACACACAAAACTATATACACACACAACTGTCGACACACTCAATTGTCGACACACAACTGTCGACACACTCAAGAAACACATACACACACTTGTCGACATACACAATTGTCAACATACACACTGCCACATAGCGTTTAGACAGAATGACGTCATCGGAAAAGTCGGTAGAAAATCAAATAGGGAAAACCCCACAAGAAACCAAGAAACTGCCGGTAAACAGCACAAACGTCAGAGTGACGTCAGAGGTCAACAGGAAGGACATGGATTGGGAATGTAAGAGCAGGCTGAGAAAATGCAAATGTTGGCGTTGGAAAAGTGTTGGCACATAAAGCAGTGGCTGCGACGGAGATAGCAGGGAAAGAAGTTATACAGGGATTGTCGCTACAGAACTTACGGGTGTACCTAGACCTATATAGTGCAGAGCGGCAAAGGAGAACTTCAGGCAGAATGCCAGAAGGCCAATGGAAGATACGAAGGTACAATATTATCTATGTAAGCAGTTTAGTGTTGAGTTATCAATGAGTTCCTGTAAATAGAACTAGGTCCTGCTTGACAACAAGCTCCTAGGTACGGATAGAATTGACAGAAATCTCAAACTGACTATGAGATCTGATTAAATGTTATTACTTATCAAAATCTTCAGCATGGCCGTTATCTTCAAAGTCATTTACCTTGCGGTGTTCATTTTGCATTTACGATTGTTGTGTCGAGCCAGACATTTCAGTGACATACAATATTTGCTCAGTTGCGTTTAACAGTTTATGAACATGCCGGACTTATAGTATGGCACACTCACAACTGTCGATACACACACAATTATCGAAATATACAACTATCGACACACACAACTGTCGACACATACACAGCTGACCACACACACACACAAACACACACACACACACACACACAACTATCGACACATATAACTGACGACACACACAACTGTCGACACACACAACTGACGACACACACAACTGTCGAGACATACAACTATCGATACATACAACTATCGATACATACAACTATCGATACATACAACTGTCAACGCACACAACTGTCGACACACATAACTTTTGACACACACAACTGTCCACACACACACACACGCGCGCACACACACATACACACACACGCGCGCACACGCACACGCACACACACACAACTGTCGACACACACAACTGTCGACACATACAACTGTCGACACACACAACTGTCCACACACACACACACACACACAACTGTCGACAAACACAACTGTCGACATACGCAACAATCTGAGAGTGGCAGCACGTTGGTTGTGGAAAGGTCGTAGTGTAACACAAGCTTCAAAGGGACGAAATCAAATTGGAAATAGGTGGGATGGGAAACATTGCCTCCCTTATAATATGTCAAGATCTTACAGATTATGCCACCAAACAGGTGAATGCAGCGAGAGAGAATGGCAAAAGCCTAATTTGCCCTACCTAACTTTCTACCGCTCCTTACCCTTTCTTCACGAGATGTTTTCCACTGCAAGCCACATGTACACGATTTTAACGACGGCAATTATTTCCCGAAATTCTATTTACTGGTTATCTATTTTATACAGTTAAAGAAGGCGCGATGGCATAATTGTTTCTGCACTCACATGCTGACGCCGTTGTTATAGGTTCAAATCCCAGCCGAGACTGGATATTTCTGTGATCTCGTGGCTCTGGGGTCGGTTCACCTTAAATACACAACCGTTTCTTGTCAGGTAAGAGTGAGAGTGTGCTACTGACCGCTGAACCCCCTCCCTCTTACCCCAGCATTCCTTGCAGAAACAATATGACACTAGAACCATATCCACAAAATGTCTCGATGTTATTGATCGGGTTTCTGTGTCTTTGGCTAGTTCTGTAGATATCTGCATACTAGACTACTTTGGGGGATTCTGTCGCTTAAAAAGTCACTTAAAAGTCGACAGGGTCGACTTCATTGCATCGGGTTTTATCCCATATGGCTCGGTCCCTTTCCGCAGCACGGAAAGCGTCGCATAAAGCACGAACTCCGTAGCTTTTAGCGACGACCCACAGGAGTCTCCGAAACATTTAGCTCGTAAACCGAAGGACGCGGCCCGGAATCGAACCCACAACTTTCGGAGCACGAGTCAAACGGCTTGACCACTTCGCCACAGAGACTCCCTGGGAGTCTGGGGGAGTCTGTGTCTTTCCCTAGTTCTGCAAATGTTTGTTACTGGCCACTTTACAGGATTCTGTGTGTCTGACCAGTTCCGCAGATATCTGCCTACGAGTCTACTTTAGAGGATTCTGTGTCTTTGACTAGTTCTGCAGATATCTACTTACTGACTATCTCAATGGATTATGTCTCTATGGGTAGTTCTGCAGATATCTACTTACTGACTATCTCAGTGGATTATGTCTCTATGGGTAGTTCTGCAGATATCTACTTACTGGACTACCTTAGGGGATTCTGTGTTTTTGACTATTTCTGCAGATATGTGCTTACAAGACTACCTTAAATGATTCTGTGTTTGTCAAACCCGGGTCAATGAAGTCTTTCTGGTGACTGCGGATTCTATCGACGATGAACTGTACTTTTCGTGGAGGAATTTTGTGTTGGCATTCCGGCGGCGGCATTATGCACGGTATACCTGTGCGGGCTGATGGCTTGCCGAGACTCCTGTCTGTCCCACTTTTCACATTGGGCAGTGAGGAGCATTTTGTGTGATATTCACTGGCACAGGAACGGAGTATCATGGGGACGATCCGTTGCCGTGAAGTTTGAACCTCGACTACCAAGTAATTCTGTGTCTGTGACTAGTTCTGCAGATACCTTCTTACGGGACTACACTGGAAATCACTTCAGTAGTTTAGATGTTGGTCAAGGGTAACTTTGATTCCCTCCTACTATCTCCATGCGTGCTCTAGTCTCCTCCTGGCGATCATTCCAAGAGAATATCAGTACAGTGCACGAACTCCATAGCGCCATAGGGGGTCCAACTGTATGTTGAGTTGAGCTGAGCTGAGTTGAGCTGTGTTGAGTTGAGGTGAGTTGAGTTAAGATGAGTTGAGTCAACAACCAATATACTCGCTCCATCCTCATCTTCAACAACCAGTGACGTGTCCCAATACTAATGGTACGAGTTGCAGTCTGGTTATGTATCTCTTGCTGCCCTTTTCTCGGAGTCCTGAGTGTCGGCCAGATGCACTGGTTACTCCCTGCTGCACCATTAGTCTCCAAGCAATGATGATTATCTGTTCTTCCACACAATACACATGATCCCAAAGTGCTCTGACCACATCTGCCTTATCGTGCACCAAGTGGTGCACCCAATGGTGCAAATACGCTAATTTGTCCGTCTGCTCGTTTCTCAACACACCAGCTTGCCCTGGGTAATGGATCAAACAGGTGCTCCATATATTTGATATATTAAATTGAAACATGATACTCTGCACAAAGCATGCCTGTCTTCACCCTTCTCAGCATGCTCTGTGGTTCCGGTATAATCACGACATGTGGGCACTGAATGTCATCCAGCAGGCAGAACACCGCAGTGACTGCCTCCACACCCAATCTCATACTAGATGTCGTGGTATCATATGTGGTATCATATGCCAGGCTCTCCTGCACTGCTATACTGAAACATATTATTATAATTATTATGAAGAAATATTTAGTGGATGATTGGTAAATAAATATAGTGTATTATGGTTCAGCAGATGTATACATTGTATCAAAGAAATGTTCTCCCGTTGTAAAATTGAACAAAGAAGACACAAACAGCAGATCTGACTGTTATTGTGTCTTCTCCGTTCCATCCATCCATCATGTGCCATGTCGATAAGCGTGGGCGGTCATGTTCTGCCATCTCACTCAATCACCAGAGTCGTGGATCAGCTCCGTGTTCTTGTCTCGACCGTGCCATGCGGCCAAGTCATCCAGGTATTTACTTCTCGGTCTTCCCCTTGGTCTCTTCCATTCGATATTACAAGTTGTCACAAAGTTCTCCAAGTCATTTCTTCTCATAACATGCCCAAACAATTTTGACTGTCTAAGTCCAATGACTCTAATCAGTTTACGATCTTAATTTGTTTCTTGAAGGACTTGTTCATTGGTTTTTCTGTCTGTCCATGGTATTCTTTGCATTTTCCTCAGAAACCACATTTCCACAGCCATCAGATGTTTTTCAGCTTGGCTGCTCATTGTCCACGCTTCACATCCATACAAAAGTACAGGTTCTATGTAGCACTTCAACACTCTTTTTCTCGTTTCAATTGATATCTTTTTATTGGTCAGTATGTTTTTCCATCTTGCAAAAGGCTACCTTCGCAATGGCAATTCTTGTTCTAATCTCTTCGAGGCATCTCCCATCAGATGTTATGACTGTTCCGAGATAACTGTACCGATTCACTTGCTTAAGAATATGCCCATTTACTCGTATATCACATTGTGGTATTTCCTTCTTCCCAGTGACGACCATAATCTGTGTCTTCTTACTATTCATTTCTAACCCTAGTTGTTCACTGTGTGCAACAACTGCATCTACTAAATGTTGCAAGTCTTGTTCATTGTCTGCAATCAAGACTGTATCATCTGCACATCTAATGTTATTGATGCATCGTCCCCCAATGAATGATTCATTCCACATCTTCTATATTTCTGAAAATATTCTCACTGTACAGGGAAAACAGATCTGGAGAAATTACACATCCCTGTCTCACACCTCTTTTAATAGGCTGATATTGGCCTACATCGTTCTCTATTCTGATGGCAGCTTGTTGTTTCCAATATATGGTTTTTTTTTACAAGTCTAAGGTCTTTTCCATCAATGTATAGATCTTCAAGCATCCTTATCGAAAGCCTTTGTGTAGTCAATAAAGCAAAGGTGTAGATCTTTGTTTACTTCAATAGAACGTTCAATTACTGTTCTCAGTATATACACAGCATTTACTGTACCCTTGACATCTACAAACCCACATTGTTCTTCTCCTATTTCAGGTTGTTCAGATACCAGTGAAACAGCAGACATGTCTACACAATTCTATTGTCACTATTTGTTGTGATTCTCCCCGTCAGAAGCGTGCAGCTATGATTTTCTTTCAATGTCTACGAACAAGTAGAACCGATGAGTCAGTGCTTTACGTTTGGTGTACAAAGTTTTTAGTTGACATCAAGCCTCTTAACGCAAGTTCTGAGTTGACTGACAGCATTGCGCTTGCATGCTTCGATTCAATACGAAATTGGTCCCCTTTCATTCTACGTCTCCTCTTTCGCCTGACCCTACTTCTCCTCCTCCTGATCCTTCTACTCTTACTTTTTCTGAACTTACTCCTTTTCCTGACCCCTCCTCCTCCTTCTTCTTCTTCTTCTTCTTCTTCTTCTTCTTCTTCTTCTTCTTCTTCTTCTTCTTCTTCTTCTTCTTCTTCTTCTTCTTCTTCTTCTTCTTCTTCTTCTTCTTCTTCTTCTTCTTCTGCCTCAGAATGACATTAACATTCATCATCATGTGCCATGCCGATAAGCGTTGGCGGTCATGTTTCGACATCTCACGCGATCAACAGAGTCGTGAATCAGCTCAGTGTTCTTGTCTCGACCATACCACGTGGCCAAGCCATCCATGTATCTACTTCTATGCCTTCCCATTGTTCTCTTCCCCTTAATTTTGTCAGTTGTCATCGATTATCCTATTTATTTTTTGTCATAACATATCCAAAAATTGTTGACTGCCTACGTCAAATTTCTCTAATCGTTTACGGTTTTCATTTGTTTCTTGAAGAACGTGGTCATTGATTTTCATTAGCGGTGGGAACGATTAGTAGTATGACTCCTCGCTGGCTGTTGAACGAGGGGACGGAGCACTTATGGGAATGTCCTGAGTGCAGTGATGTCAGTTCTTAACTCAACTCAACTCAACTGGTTTTCATTAACACTAGAATTCGGAAATGAACTCCTTTCTGTGCCTGATGTGATTGTTGCTTATTGATACGTCGCTATCACGGCGGTCATGTAATTTCTTGGGTCATATCAACACCTCCAAAAAATATAAAGGACCCTGTTCTCTCTTTAAGACGCATCGGGCTGAGGATAGAAGGCACAAGAAGAAGAAAGAAAGAATTAGCACTCTGTGTGGATAGTATTACGCCGGCCGCCTTTATTTTCCAACGCATTTCCTGCTGCTGATTTTAGGGTGGGAAGACCTGGTAGGCCAGGTCAAATTTAACAATCTGCCTCAATTTGGATTCGAACTCATGACTACCGTGCCGGCAGGCGAGCATCTTGCCTGTTGGTAATTGTGCTCTACCATTCAGCTAGTTTTAGGATGGATAGAACTTTTTCTGGATTACTTTTATGTATTACAATCTTGTTTGCCACCAACAAACGTCATCTTAAAGTGAGCTTTGTCCCAAACTCTGAAGGAAAGCAGGATCAATCGCAATCTTTATAAAGTCTTTGCGTGCGCAAGAGATTGCCTAGACATGTCTGAACAGAGGTCGCGCACTGAATTAGCTCATACCATTATGGAGAAAGCACTGAAAGGTTCTGAAAGTGAAATGACATGTGCACAGCTTGTTTTTGCTTATCTGGAAGCGCATAGGAATTGTGGTTTACAGGCGCGGAGGTTAAAAGGTGTTGCTGTACACAAGGGTGGGATGATGCGCTGGAGAGAAACTCACCGAGTCAGCTGTCTACATTTCTGAGGCTCAAGAAATGTTATCTGTCTAGATAGGAATTGGGAATGGGGCGGAACCAGAATTGGGAATTATACAGGCAATAAAGCAGAGAAAATGAGAAACACGAACAAAACGAATTACCGGGAGACATTGTCTTATTATTATAGTCCATGCCGTGTGGAGTTAATTATCATGTTTATACACGCCCGTCTGTCTCGTTTTCTACCAATAATTTCTGATATTGATGCTCCTCCATGTCAAACTGCCCATCATCTTTCTCTCTTGGCCTCCCCCTGCTTCTCCAGCACTACGAATTTGCCGTGTAACGGCATACTCCAGATGGTTTCTTTCCCGACATGCCCATAGAATGAGGGCTGTCTTTTTCTGATGCTAGTGACCAGTTCTCTTTGTAAGTTAATTTCTTTCAAGATATCTTCATTACTCTTTCTATCTATCCACAGTTTTTCATCATCATCACCGTGGTCATCTTCCACTTTTACCGCCCAGCGTCGTGGGGAGGAATTATTGGCGCCGCAGCGTTCGATGGATAGTGTCATTCCGTGTGATTGTACATTGTCTTTGATGTCGTTAATCCATTGTCTTCTCAGGCGTCCTCTTGTTTTCGTATTAGATCTTCTTTGATGCAGGGCGAGTGCTGGTAGTTGCTGGTGTTGCATTCTAAAGAGATGGCCAAACCATTTGATCTTCTGTCTTTCAGCGTGTGTGGCACAAGGTGTTGATCCCACTGTCTGTTTGATATCATCCTTTCTTAATCGGTCTCAGATAGTTAAGTTGGCAGCTCTCCTCAAGCATCTTATCTCACAGATGTTGATTTTGCATAATTATGAGTTTCATCATTTTTCTAAAAACCAACGCATTTCCGCCACTTCTACACAATTTCTGCATTGTCGTCTATTGGCCATGATTCGGAGAAAGCTTTAATAAAGATACTATACCAAAGACAGTTATACAGGGTGTTTGTAAAGTCTCACTACTCTTTGCATGTGGAACACATTTCTTCTTCTTCTTCTTCTTCCTCTTCTTCTTCTTCTTCTTCTTCTTCTTCTTCTTCTTCTTCTTCTTCTTCTTCTTCTTCTTCTTCTTCTTCTTCTTCTTCTTCTTCTTCTTCTTCTTCTTCTTCTTCTTCTTCTTCTTCTTCTTCTTCTTCTTCTTCTTCTTCTTCTTCAGCGTTCCGCGCCATTGAGGTTCTTTGCTGCAGACACAATCCGTCTCCATTCGTCTCTCTGGTGGACCTTCTCTTGCCAGTCGTTGATTCCAAGTGCTTGTAGGTGGAACACATTTGAAAAAACAAATTAAGTACATGATGTCATCAACAAATGTGCTCCACGGTCTATCGTGAAACAATGTGCAGCGAATGGCTGTCGTCTGCTGGAGTAATTCTTTGCACTCCAAACAAAATGGTGTTACCAACGGAAGAAAGACCTTTTTTCAAACTTGTTTTACATAAAAGTGTAGCACGACTTTGCAAACACCCTGTAGAATAAACATATGCTCAAACAATAGCTTCTCCTGTGTGTGACTGGAACCCATAAGGTAAGCAAAGAACAGGGCCACTGCAACCTACCACGCACGTCGTAAGAGGTAACTCAGGAGGGTTGGCTACCTCATTCTGCAGGAAACTATAGCTACAACATGAAGCCAATCATGACCGAGTCTACACAGGGCTTGACGTGAGTTAGTTGAGGACTAGTGTTTCCGTTGGGAGATGTCAGGCAGAAGAAGAAGAAGAAGAAGAAGAAGAAGAAGAAGAAGAAGAAGAAGAAGAAGAAGAAGAAGAAGAAGAAGAAGATGATGAAGAAGGAGGAGGAGGAGGAGGAGGCAAGGCGAGATGACAGCCCAGGAAGAGTTGGTTGGATGGGGTAACAGACACATTGTAGAAATAAAACATAACATTAGCACAAGCAACAAGGTATTTATCCTTATGCAGGACCAAGCGTCCAAACCCATGCAAATATCAGAGGTGAAGACTCACCAATAGCAAATGTGAAGACTTCTTAATTACAAAAAAAAAATAACAGAGGCGGGATCCTACATCGAAGTAACATTTGAGTGTAACTATTCCAAAGCCATTCATAAAAAGAACATGTAGGTTTGCTTTTCCCAAACATAATCTCCATGACGACTTGTAGCCATTGGAAGGAAATGATCTTTGGTGTTCTGGAGGAAATCAATAGCAGGAGTCCGTTAGAAGGTCACGTCTGACGCCTTCTGTCGGAAATGGGACATACATCTGTAGTTGGTTTTCGTCGCGGCAGTAGCACGATTTGAAATGCTGCATTCAGAGTATATTATACTCATTCATTCATTCATTCATTCATTCATTCATGCACTCATTCAGTTGCATGTCCTTTGCAGAACCTCGCTCCCATAACAACCTTCCGTAAAACTTCTCGATCATAAGCAAGATGTCTAGCGTCCGATACACCCATCTGGAGATCATCCGCCACATCCTGCACCAATCTTCTCTTTAACCTTCCTCTTCCTCTCTTCTCGGGCATATATCCCTCCATTATTGTACTTTCAAATCATTCATGACGTTTCAACTGGCCAAAGTATTTTAATTTTCTTTGTTTTATCGTCTTTAGTAATCAACCTTCTTCACTATTAAGCTCTTGTCGTATGAATACATTTGTTCTTTTCTGTACCCAAGATATTCTTAGAACTCGTCTATAACATTTATATTCAAAGGCAATTTTGCACTGTTCAGCTTGTTTAGTAAGTGTCCAGGTCTCACAGGCGTATGTTGCAATGGGAAAGATGCATGCTCTTAAAAATCTAATTTTTGTAGTTCTGTCTTTCCCACGCTATATTGAAATTTTGAAGAGCAGTAGATCTTCGTCGTTTAATTTCTTTAATTGTGTCACCATAGTTGATAATTAATGACCCAAGACATTCGAAATCACCACCTCCAATTTTTCCACATTAGCATATATATCCTTCTCCATATTAGTTTTATCTGTATGCATTATCTTTGTTTTTGCTATGTTAAGATGTAAGTTGTGATTTTCACTATTCTTTTAGGTTAAGGTTATTAGGCTTTCTATACCATTATGTGATGTTGATAATAATACTGTATCATCAGCATATTGAATGTCTGGTATTTCATGACCACCGATATTTAGGGCATCATATTGCTCTTTGGTTATATCATCTCTGACATTTCTCATTATATTGTCGGCGAACAGGCTAAACAGAGAGACAGCACACATCCCTGACGGACTCCTTGCTTGATGTCAAATCAATCTGATGACTAGCCATCTATTCTAACCGCTGCTTGTTAGTTTAGATAAAGCATATTTGTGAGTTCTACTCTGGCCTAGGGGTTAGCGTCTTTCTCCGTAATCCCGTATACTCTCGTGAGTGACGTGATGTAGGTGAGAATAGGTAGCGGTTCTCGCCACGTCGGTAACTTAGGGGTATGTGAGCCGGTCGCTCAGAAAGCAATGGCAAACTAATGAGCGTAATCTTGCCTAGTACATCAATAGCAGCTGGAAAATGCTGGTGTTGACTGCAACGTCCTGTCAGAGATATGGAAAAAAAAACACCCCAAAAAAAACTACATGTGATGGAAAGCCCATTTTCCACATGATTTCCCAGTTTCTGATGTTATACACAGTCAAATTGCCTTTTAATAATCCACAAAACATGAGAATAGATTTACATTAAATTATCTAAACTTTTCTATTATTAAACGCATGTTGAGTATGTGATCTCTTGTTCATCTTTGTCTAGAGCCAGTTGAATCACGTTAATCTCTTCTTCCATTTTCTAACGAAGTCTTCCCTTTATGATGTTTAGTAGAATTTTACTTGCATGACTGATCAGGGCAACAGCTCTATAGTTGGTGCATAATTTCAGGTTGCCCTTTTTTGGTATTGGAATGAAGATTGTTCTCTTCTAATCTGTTGGCCACATACACTATTTGAATATCTTTTACATAATGCGTGATATTATACTACTGAAATTATAGTATCACTTGTACTATTATCATTAAAGACGGTTAGTGTTATTAGACTTTGTGTTGAATTGTAAACATTGTTCTTTTAGTTACGGTGTCCCAACCTACGACACAATCGTGATTCAGGATTCCGTTAATTTGCGCTGATTCGTTACGCCATCAAGCACCCGGTAACTAAAGTCTTCATATTTTACCCACATGATTTTTCTAGAAGCCGGAGCATTATTTCTAGTTATCGGGACCTCATTACACACAGATGTCTAAATTTGCAGGAAAACGAAACTGGCAAAAGAGATAGAGGAAGCAATCACTGAGATAATGAACAAACATAAATCATCTCTAAGACGCAACGCTCCTTTCAATTACCGAAATAGCCTCATGCTTTTCTTTGAACGTATTACGAACCTTTCTCCAGACACGAAGTACTCTGTCCTTCAGGTGGAAATTCTCTCCTCCAAGTGGTTATCTGCTTAACTTCTTAACGGTTAGTTTAGCGCACGCCGGCTCTGTGCAGTTTGACTTACAAGTATCAACTACCGGTCGTTTCTCCAAGGTAACGTTGTTGAGCGAGCTTCAATCTTCATCTTTATCTACTGATGGGAAAATGACTAGAACTGTAAGTTATGTTCTTCTTCTATGGCAGTGACGTGTGTTCTTTGACTGTTGTAAGGCGTCCCGCTGCTCTTTGCTGAGACCAACATTCGCGTTGGATGTTTTCTACAGGTTGCTGATAATGTTCCTAAATAAACGAGGCATGGAAAAATGGTTGGTTCGAGAGATCCAGGTTCCATCAAGCTGAGTCAGTAAACGAACACGAACTTGGAATTGGTAAGCGTTGCTAGAACACAGTCACTTTTGACACAATGGACGTTTCGGCTGGAACCTTCGCCAGCACACAAACAATAAACAGACACTGATGCAGCTATATTAACTGATTCGGTGTCGGAGGATAATATATCGCCAAATGTGACCTCCCATTTAGACAGAAGGACGATATCCCGCCATACGCGCGCCATCGTGTTATTTGTTTTGTTTCGTGGTATCTTCGGCAATTTCCTTGCTCAATAAATGGAACTTACATTATAATACTTGCTCATTTGACTGTGTACCGTGTTTGGTCCAAACTTACTTTTTGCTTGGCACTGAATCAGTTTAAAATATACACTAGTTGCTTAGCTGACATTAATCCGGGATTTGATCAGTTGTGTGCTCTCACTAGAACGCCCAGTCCAATGAGAGCACTATGGTAATACGCCATTTCTCGTAAATCGTGGGCACATTAAACGACTTGATGAAATTCATGATACTAGAGAGGAAAAGCTGATGACATGATGAAGATAACGAGAAGATAACATCAGAGGATGAACGGGAAAGAGGCTATTAGATGGACCTAATTTCATGGAGGGGCAGGGATCTGCCACCGGTCAGTGTAAAGATGACAACTCGTCAGATCTTATGCATTTTCCGAGTGTGTCCAATTGTTATTATGTCTCTCTGTGATGTAATCGGTCCCTACTATTTAAGCAGTCTTGGTGTAATTGAGGTGATTATCAAAAGGTTGTGCTTTTTAATTTTCTCATAGTTGTCACGCATATACGATGATCGGTGGCATATTGAAAAGATCAAAGAGATGTACTCTATACATAACGTTGGTGTGATTACTGGGTGGACACTCTGTTTTAAACTATGTGTAGCTCACGTTATCAATGCGATCTTAAATTTAGTTCCCTTATTCTTTACATGACGTCGCAGTCAGCAACAGAATTGTTTGCTGTTCGTGATCTCTTGGCAAGTTAACGTTCAGTAGTTTTCTATTGCTTTCTGAACGACCTGCACCCATACCATTTCGTAAAAAACCAACGCAATGAGCTCTGCTGCCAAATTGCCCACGGCTTTGTTTCGAACGCGGTATGCGGGATTACGAAATGATCAATGCGATGAGGCTATAAAATTACAGCAGTTGTATCTTTAAAATGCAGCCTGTTTACTTTTTATTTAATGAAATTGTATCATCATACGCACTGCCGATAAGAATAATCGCATTGTCAACACACCCGTGCCAACGGTGAAACTGTGCGGACAGGACACTGAAAGAATCAATTCTATGAAATATTTGGGTTCGAGATTGGCTCCAAGTCTTACATTCAAGGATCACATAGACTACACCTTAACCAAGGCCAGGAAAAGTTTGTCAGCAAGGAAAGTAATTGCTGCTACGAATCTTGAACAACGGGTACTTGTGACGCTGTACCAGGGACTCATTGAATATGCCCTACCCATACCAAAAATAAGCACCACACAGATCAAAAGACTCGAAAAAATAGACAACGAAGACATGAGAACCACCGTCGAATGCATTAGGGATATATTTTGTCGAACCACGAGATGCCTTCGGGATACCAGAATAAAACTGTCTCGTAGTGTGGAATAGTGGACATCCATGTCTCATGGTGTGAAATGTATACCTCCCTGTCTCATTGCGTTAATTAGCACACATCCGTGTTTCATAGTGTAAAAAAGCAAAACAGTATAGTCTTATGGTGTGAAATAGCAGACCGCATAGTTTGATGGTGTGAAATAGACTTCGTAGTCTCATAGTGTGAAACATTAGTCGCCAATGTCTCATTGTATGAAATAGCAGGTCTTAATGTCTCTTGGTGTGAAATAATAGACCGCGATGTCACATGATCTGAAACAGACCTTCATGTCACATGGTGTGACAAAGTCAAGTGAAATCTATTTCCTTACCCAGCTGATACGGTCTTTGGTAGTGTGGCTACATGTATTATGTGTGCAAAGCCTGTAGGCGTTTTGTGCACAGAAAGATTTGGCATTAACCGCCCGTTAACGTAATTTATAACATATAACAAACTAACTAGCTTATTTTGTAAATATACTTGAATAGCAAAGATTGGAACTAACTCGTACACCAAATGTGGTCTTTAAGTGCAGCCGTTAGACACACGAACATTTTCTTATTACGAATCCCTCGTTATAAATGAGTTCTGAGTCATTTAAAGTCTGCAACAGTATTCCGTTCTTGAAATAATGAGCCCGATCGTTTACATCTATCGACTTCAGATCTGTTATATGGAGGGATATATTTGCTGAGGTGGCGGGAAACTGCTTTAGGATATCATTTTTATTTTATTAACAAGTGATAGCAGTTGTATTTCTGTGGTTCTCTTTCACATTGTGAATATGTGAACTCGTGTCCTGTGGTCTACATCTTCTTCTTCATCTTCTTCCCTGTATCCCCCAATGGGCATAGGCCTTCACACAATCCACACCAAACCGTTATATCTGTTGCTATCTCATATTGCTGGCTCCATGTCTTCTCAGTGTTATTCATCTGTCAATCTGTCATCTACTGCCTATAGTACTTTGCGGTGTAGGACAGGGGGGTGTCTTGAGTCTGAGGAATTAAGGCCACCTGGCTAGTGGAACTGTACAGGTTAGGATTTTCTTTTCAGGAATGTCCTATCCAGCGCTATCGTCGTTTCCTCAACTCCTGATTCACTGGGGTAGTGTAGTTCTCTCCATGGGTTCTACATTGGTGATTCTGGCACGCCATTTTATTCCCACTGTTCTGCGTAGGCACCAATTACTGAACGGTTGTAGTTTATTTGTAATTCCTTCTGTTGTTCTTCATGTTTCTGACCCATACAGCCGTACAGTTTTAACTGTGGAGTGAAACATTCTAAGTTTGGTGTCAAGTGTAACTTCCCTTGACTTCCACAAATTTCCTAGTGCTATGAAAGCTCCTCTTAAATTTGTATTCTTATTTTGATTTATTTTAATATCCCAATCTGTTCCTTTATTTTCTGTCCACATTGCTTCCCAAACAAGGGAATGATTCCGCCTCTTGAAGTGGGGGTTCACCAAGGGAGATGGAGGTTATTATTTGCTTGGTTTAAACTAATTAACTTTGTCTTTCCTCTATGAACCTTTATATTTACATTAACTCTACATTTCATATCTTCATTTATTGCCCTTATTAAGTTAATGATGTTTTGTGGGATCCAGTAGTGCCGCAGCAGCCCCCAAAGAGATTCCCCAGCAATGCTCTCAAAGGCCTTTTCATAATCCACACATGCGAGATAACGTTTCTAATCCCGTCCAGTGTTTTGCTTTATTGTTATGTGTAATATGACTTTATATTTGGTCAATATTGTGTTTCTCCGTTTTCTTTTCATTGTGAAGCTTGTGAAAACATTTCTTGGGTAACAAGTAATGATAGTTGTTTTTCACTGTTCTTATTGGGACAGCTCACAGTGTTCAGGAGTCAGCTTGTCAAACTAGATGCATACAGGATGAAGTTACGCGGGTGATCCTGGGATGCTGGGTGATCCTAAGGTGCTGCAGGCTAAATTATATGTCTGAGTGGCTGCAGACACGCAACACCGGGGTATGAAGCCCTGGTCACAGTCAAGAGCCACGCGCTGATCAGAGGAAAACCATGGATGGATCAGGCGGAGGACACAATCAGAGAAGCGTGCATGCTTGAGAACATTGGAAGAGGAGAGAGAAATAACTGACCAGTGTGGGGGTAGAACCCGCTAGCTCGCCATCAGCACACCGGAAGTTTGGGAGGTAGCGCTCTTATCCATTCGGCCAAGCTGACATCCATTGGAACACATGATTACCGAGCAGGCAGGCAAGAATGCTAGTCACCCCACCACCACTCATCCCTTGCTAGCGCCCAACTTGCCTCACAGACACAAAACCC
>JACEFZ010011101.1:40000-117533 GCA_014155875.1 Cepaea nemoralis
AACTTGGCGCAGCGGCGAAAAGGTTACAAACTCTATTCTCCATCTCAACATAGCCGACTGGATAAAAGCATACTCTCTTAAGCATCCGCTTTGCTGAAGCCGAGGTAGAGGGTTCAACCTCTACACCGGTCAGTTGGACTAAAATGTCAATTTCTCATCCTTGACACGGGGGCGTAAATTACAAGTACCTCTGAAGTCAGAGTGGATTCGCCTGGTGACGACGAACACTGGTAATAAGGAAAGCTAATCCGCACACAAAAATCAGCCCATTGTATTAGAAGTAGAAGCACAGACATGGACTACCCTTGAGTTCAAAGCGAAACAAAAGTGAATATTTTCATATGTTTAGAGGTCAATAGCTATATAGGTTGGCGCTGTGGCGAAGGGGTCACGAACTCAATACACAATCCCTCAACTCGTGCGTTTTTGAAGCAGACCGCCTTGCTCTTGTTTTCATACAATAATATGCCGCAAGTCGTTAAGAAAGCAATGGCTAACTATTGAACATTAACTTGCCAAGATATTACAGTAATAAAAATGATACGGTTGGCTGCAAAGTTCTTCAAAATATGCAACTAACATTAAGATATACATTGTGTGTCGAAAACAATCTCTATTAAAAGAATTTAACAGCTAAATAGTACATATACGAGGGAAGTCATTACGTAACGGAGATTTAAAGCGCATGAAAGAGTATGGACAACGCAAAGTCATATTTCAGGACACAAACTGGCTCATAAGCAATACCCCACGTAGGGTGCTTCATTTGTTCATTCAGTAGCATGTCCTTTGCAGAACCTATCTCCCATAACAACCTTCCGGAAAACCTCTCGGTTATAAGCAAGATGTCCCGCGTCCGATACACGCATCTGGAGATCATCCGCCACATCCTGCACCCTTCTTCTCTTTGGCCTACCTTTTCTTCTCTTCCCGGTCATATATTCCTACATGATTGTTCTTTCCATACTTTCATGTACTTTTACTTATTCAGTCTCGATAGAGATTTGTCCGCAGCAGACGAACAATATCTCCAGCGGGCCTATTCTCGCCAGTCGTGAGATCCGCACAGTGGAAGGATGGGAGATTTGCTCGCAATAGACGAGCAATATCTCCTGCGGTATCTCCGGCGGGCCTATTCCCGCTGGTCGCGGAGTCCGCTAAGGCCAGGCGGAGAGTCTGACGATAGTGCACGCTTTACACAGGTTCGGACACTTGTGATTGACAGATGTACGCGTCCTTATGGTCCGGGCGCGTACGAGGCACCTGTGGGACTTGGCTGAACGCCTCTAAGCCGGGTCCCTTGGATTCCAGGGTCTGGCCATCACTGGCCACCTGCTCGTGGTGGCGAGGTCTCGGAGGTTTGACGCTGTGCCGCCAGCGTCTGCAACCTACCTTGTGCCAGACGTATTGGTTACTTATTCCTCTGGAAAACGCAAGATTAGGCCGAGAGAGGGAACATGTCGTTTGGGCACCACATGTTTCTCTGAAAGCTCTGCCCAGGCATTGTGATGGAATATTGGCCACATTCCAACTCACATACTTTGGTCTGTCAAGACTGCAAGGCGCCACTAACTCACTTTCATGACATTTCAAGTGACACAAATATTTTAATGTTCTTTGTTTTATCGTCTTTTCTAGCCAACCTTCTTTAATATTCAGTTCTTGTCGTGTGGATGCGTTTGTTCTGTTCTGTATCCAAGATATTCTTAGAACATGAGTATAATATTTATATTCAAAGACATTTATGCGTTGTTCAGCTTATTTAGTAAGTGTAAAGATCTCACAGGCGTATGTTGCAATGGGAAAGATTCATGCTCTTAAAAATTACATTGTTGTAGTTCTATCTGTCCCACTCCATAATTGATTCAGTTGTTTTAGTTTCTGAAGAGCAATAGATATTCGTCTTTAAATGTCCACGGTGTCACCATTGTTGGTAATTAATGCCCCATGATATTCAAAATGTTCCACAACTTCCAATTTTTCTTTTTATCATTAACATATATTTGTATCCACATTACTCCGGGAAGGTTAACCCGGTCAACAAATGCCCGCAGAAGTCGGATGTGTCGGCCTAACGGCGCAAGAACGCAGCTCTGCTGTGGACAGGCACAACGCAATCACGTCCGGAAAAAAACTCCGGATGAACGAAGAAGAAGAAGAAGTATCCACATTAGTTTTATTTGTATGTATTAACATTAGTTTTGCTAGGTTAAATATAAGTTGTGATTTTCACTATTCTTTTGGGCTGAGATTATTAGTTTTTCAATACCATTCTGTGATGTTGATAGTAATACTGTATCATCAGCATATCGAATCTCTGGTATTTCACGAACACATGGTGTTTGTAAAGTCCCACTACATTTTGTGTGTAGAATAATTTTGAAAAATTAAGAACATGACGTCATCAAACAGTGTGCTAAAATTACATTAAATTAGTTAAAACAGTCACTGTTATGGTCTAACGCTGTTTTTGGGAAGCTGGAAAGTACCAATAAATTATTCATTATAACTTATTCAGAAAATTTGAATAACGAAGGCACAAACAATAGATTGCACGATTTATTGCCTGGCATATTTCGCTGCATCTCGTCAGGTACATACTGCAGAAATCACAGAACGTAAAGTAAATTAACTAGATAAATCCTTCAAGCTGAAATATACACATGTTCTCACAGTAATGTCAATTGTCTACGACTATTCTTTGTGTCTTCGTTATTCAAATTCACTACGGGAAAACATTGTTTTGTATTCAGAAAATGTCTAACCGTAATGCGATGAGGAGGTTGTTTATCAGGAAATCTTGCTATGAATCGAATACTTATCCAACCAAACAATTCTTCCTTCCGTTGATAACATCATTCTGTTTGGATGACAGCCATTCGCTGAACATGATGGACTGTGGAGCACATTTTCTGATGACGTCATGTACTTCAGTTTTCAAAACTGTTCTACATACAAATGTAGTGCGACAGCGTGGAGTGACGAGGGGATCTGGCCAATGCTCGACGCTTAGAGGAAAGGTGAGACGCACATATAATCAGATTGCTACTGGTACTATTGGGGTTGGAACTCTTCGCTGGCTTCTGAGGATGGGGACGGAGCGCTTATGGGAATGCCCCGAATGCTGTGATGTCGGTTCTTCAATCAATCAATCAATCAATCAATGTAGTGAGACTTTACAAACACCCTATATTGTTGGTGTAAAGGTTAACCACAAGACGTAACAGCACACAGCCCTGACTTACCCCTTGCTTGATGTCAAACCAATCTGATGTCTCCCCGTCTATTCTATCCTCTCTTGTTGGTCCAGATAGATAATTTTTTTATGAATTGTACTACATGTGACGGAAAGCCAATTTTCCTCACGATTTCCCAATGTTTCTGACGTTGTACACAGTCAA
This sequence comes from Cepaea nemoralis, assembly GCA_014155875.1. NCBI lineage: Eukaryota > Metazoa > Mollusca > Gastropoda > Stylommatophora > Helicidae > Cepaea > Cepaea nemoralis. Next base: position 43,402 of record JACEFZ010011101.1, read on the forward strand.
ATGCGTTTGAATAATCCACAAAACATGAGAATAAGTTTACAATTTTACAGTAAATTCTCAACACTTCTCTATTATTAAACACACGTTGGGTGTATTATCTCTTGTTCGCTGTCTAAATCCAGTTTGAACCATGTTAATCTTTTCTTCCATTTACTTACCAAGCCTTCCCATTATGATTTTCTGTTAGTATTGATTTTCTATTTCTATTCCCATGTTTGTGTCCGTTATTCTTACTCTATTGTACGTTGTGTCAGTTTATCTTGCTAAATCTGCTGTTTCTACTGTAAGTTGTATCAATTATTTTTGCTAATTATGCTGCTTCTATTGTGTGTGTGTCATTTATTCTTGCTAATTCTACTGTTTCTGTTGTATGCATGTCAGTTATTCTTGCTAAATCTGCTGTTTCTATTGTATATGTGTCAGTTATTCTTGCTTATTCTGCTTTTTCTATTGAATGCATGTCAGTTATTCTTGCTAATTTTGCTGTTGCTATTGAATGCATGTCAGTTATTCTTGCTAAATCTGCTGTTTCTATTGAATGTATGTCAGTTATTCTTGCTAATTTTGCTGTTTCTATTGAATGCATGTCAGTTATTCTTGCTAATTCTGCTGTTTCTATTGTATGTGTGTCAGTTATTCTTGCTAATTTTGCTGTTTCTATTGTATGTGTGTCAGTTTTTCTTGCTAATTCTGCTTTTTCTATTGAATGTATGTCAGTTATTCTTGCTAATTCTGCTGTTTTTATTGTATGTGTGTCAGTTATTCTGACTAATTCTGTTATTTCTATTGTATATTGTGTCAGTTATTCTTGCAAAGTCTGCTTTTGAACTTATGAATTGTTACTACCTTTTTTTTATATTGCATATCCCTTACAGGACGCTGCAGTCAACACCAGCATTTTTCAGCTGCTGTTGATGTACTAGGCAAGTGTTACGTTCAGTAGTTTGCCATTGCTTTCTGAACGACTACTACCTTACTATTTTACTACCTTACAATTATTAACAAGGAATCCCTGTCACTATACAGCATCTTGTATGTGGGATATGGTATTAGACCCATATATTTAGAATAATTGACACTGAATGGGTGATTGGTCATTATCATACCGGCCGCCTTTACGTGCTAGGAAATTTGCTGCTACCCATGTTTGGATGGGTCGACCCCGTAGCCCAGGTCAGTGGTTTAAAAATCCACACCTGGATGGAGATTTCAACACCCGCCATTGGACCGGCAGTCATGTGATATTATTAGTACTGTATTTTAATAATTTAAGCGTGCCGCGGCTGTGGCCTAGGGGCAGTGAAGGCGTATCACAATTCCCCGACACACCGAGTCAAGGATTCAGAGTCAACCACAGACGATACGCAAGCAGACCACCTTGCGTTGGGTTTCATACAATGGTATGAGTGTCGGTCGTTCAGAAAACAATAGCAAACTACTGAATGTACACTTGCCAAGACATTTTTTTCTTGTTATCCATCCATCCATCATGTGCTATGCGATAAGCGTGGACAGTCATGTTCTGCCATCACACTCGATCACCAGAGTCGTGGATCAGCTCCGTGTTTCTGACTCGACCATGCCACGAGGCCAAGCCATCCAGGTATTTACTTCTCGGTTTTCTTCTTGGTCTCTTCCCTTCGATCTTGCCAGTTGTCATCAAGTTCTCCAATTCATTTCTTCCCATAACATGCCCAAACATTTTTGACTGCCTACGTCTAATGACTCTAATGAGTTTACGATCTTCATTTATTTCTTGAAGGACTTGTTCATTTGTTTTTCTGTCTGTCCATGGTTTTCTTTGCATTTTCCTCAGAAACCACATTTCCACAGCCATCAGCTTATTGTTATGGTATATTGCTAAATCGTACTTTCTAGTTGTCATGTGCTTTTTGCTTTTAACATGGTCTCCACTGTCCGGGGAACATTGACCAGGTTCGTGCATTCAACTAGTGCTCTCTTGTGCTGTCAATGTAAGTAAAGTAAAGGACCTTTTCACACGCCTTAGTGCGGCTAGGCCCGTATGTTCATTGACCATTCGGCACTCGGCCAGTGACGTGGTCAGTATCAGGCCGGACGCCTTTACTTCCCAAGGCACTCTTCCTACCAATTTTAGGCTGGGTCGACCTGGGAGCCTAGGTCATTTTTAAAAAAAAATACGAATTCGCCCAGCCGTGGATCGAACCCAAGACCACGAGGTGGACAGGCGAGACATTGTGTACTACAAATATTCAACAGTGGTTAGGTTATCTATGTTTGTTTGCTTTGTAATTAACATTGACAGTCTCAGATGTGATCTACTGTTAAGGAATTCGACTCTAGGAGGTGACTAAGTTACTTGCACCAGTGGTCATTGTTAGACTACAGATTTTGAATTAAATAAGGTGTTGTTGTTGTTATTTCTTTGTTCGTCTACATGAGACACTGACGTCCTGGCAGGATCGATTCTTTTGTCATGGTGACCTCGCTGGTATCTGACTCCAGGAACCAGATGTGACCCCTCTAGCTAGAATCCCTGGCGATCGATTTGTGGTTCTTTCTGCTGGTTCACTGCTAGTAGATTCATTACAGTGTGTGCGTGCGCGCGAACGTGTGTGTGTGTTCGTGTGTATGTGTGTGTGTGTGTGTGTGCGGGCGCCAAAAATAAGGTGGACTGCGATCAGTCAGAACTAGGAAGTAATTAGGAAGTTCGGTTAAAATAAACACACACACACATACACACACACACACACACACACACACACACACACGAGAGCGTTACGACAAACGTCTTTATAAATACACGAGAATAAATAAATGAATTGTTCGCAAATCCTTTACAGGACATCGCTGTCAACATCAGCATCTTTCAGCTGATTGTTGATTTGTTGGCAAGATTACGCTCAGTAGTTTGCCATTGCTTTCTGAGCGACCGGCTAACATACCCCGTAAGTTACCGACGCGGAGAGAACTGCTACCGATTCTCGCGCAACATCACGTTACTTACGAGAGTATACGAGATTACGGAGAAAGTCGTGTAACCTCTGGACCAGGGAGGCCGACACACGAGAATACTTAGCTAGAAAACTGTAAGTATCACCATCACAAATATGTAATAGCGTAACATAAACCGAGCCTTGCATTTCCGGAACCGAAAATACGGAACTGTGTGTGTGTGTGTATGTGTGTGTGTGTGGGGGGGGGGGGGGGTTGTGAGTGGATATGTGTTTGTATGTCGAGGTGGGTTTGTGTGTGGGTGTGGATATGTGTGTAAGTATGTGTGGGTTGTATGTAGGTGTGGGTGTAAGTATGTGTGGCTGTGTGTGTGTGTGTGGGGGGGGGGGGGAAGCGTGAGAGCGCGCGCTCTGATCGTGTCGGCCCCCGTCTATGTGTGTTGTGTGTATTCTGACTGCCATAAGCTCCATATAGGCTCGCCTGCCATGCCAGTGGTCATCAGTTCGAGCCACATCGGGGCGGTTTCGAATTTTAAAAACATTTCAACAAATCAAAAGGGGGAAGGGGGACTGAGTGGTCTCGAGGTATAGTGTCCGCCTCGAGTGCTGAAGGTCCCGGGTTCAAGCCCTGGTGAGGGCCGGGATTTTTTCACGTGAACTTCTAGTAACAAAATTTCCCCTGTGCATTGTTGCGCACGTAAAAACATCCCTTGGCTGTTGGAAATCGAAAAAGAGTAGCCTAACGGCGCAGCCCGGGCAAAATGTCAAGTTAAAAATCTACACAAAGTATTTCAAGATCCTCGCCGGTGCTACGGAGTTCGTGCGCTGAGCAAAGATTCTCCGGACTCAGGCTTGAGTTAGGAGTAGAACAGAGCACTTATGGGTTACACCCGTGTGCAGTGATGTTAATCCGTCGACTAAACTAAACTAAACTAAACTAAACTAAACTAAAAACATTTGTTCAGGTCGAACAAGCCTAACATGGGTACCAGGAACTGTCTTGGAAAGTGAAGGCAACCGGCGTGATACCGAGTACATCATCCGTGTACAGGCGTTTGGTCTATAGATCCAGTGCCATGGGATGATTAATCGTCTTAAGCGACTTCCCGTATCTGCCATGGGCTTATATACAGTAGTTTTCCCTGTGCAACCCCCTTTTATTTAATATATAATACCACATATCTGCTACCATATTAACAACTTTTAATTCATACTGTGATTTCCCATTTTCCTCCATCCAGTTTTGTTTGGTTCAAACCTACTTTTTGTTTGGCGCTGAATCCGTTATTATATTCAGTGCAAAACAACAAGTGGGTGTGAACCAAATATGGCACACAATCAAATGAACAAGAATAATGTGAAACTGCGTTCACTGAGCATTGACATTTAAGAGGATACCACGATACAAAACAAATAACACCATGACTGTAGTATGGCGATATATCGTCCTTCTGTCCAAATGGTGATATATCGTCCTTCTGTCCTATCTCGACACCGCAAGGTACAAGAGGAACAAGATGAGATGATGGTGAGTCCAAATGGGATTATATTGTCCTTCTGTCCTATCTCGACCACGCAAGGTACAAGAGGAACAAGATGAGATGAGATGATGATGAGTCCAAATGGGATTATATTGTCCTTCTGTCCTATCTAGACATCGCAAGGTACAAGAGAAACAAGATGATGATGAGTCTACATGGAAGGTCACATTCGGCGATATATTATCCTTCGGAACTGCTTCGGTTTTTTTTCTTTTTTGTTTTGTTTGTTCGTTCACTTTGAACTCAAGCGTAGTCTATACATGTGCTGCTACTTCAAGCCTAGTGGATTGATTTTTCGTGTCGACTAGCTTTCCTTATTACCAGCGTCTTTCATTAACAGGCGAACCCACTCCGATTTCTGATGTACTTGTGATTTACGTCCCCAAGTGACGGACGAGAGGTCAACTTTTAAGTCCAACTGATCGGCGTAGGGGTTGAAATTGCTAATCAGTTAATAGAGTCAGCACGTAAAACGTTAAATATATAAGTAACGTGTGCCAGATGGAAGGGTAATGGATATTAGGAAGGGCAGAATGTAAGACGGGCCCTGCGTGCTCATTTCTAAACCCATGAATATGAAACTCGTTCGTTGGTATTTCTAAACTGGCAACTCATTTACGTAGTGAAAGGTTATTTCTTACGCGAATACGCGCTGTGACGTGCATGCATGTTTGTTTTATCTGCAGAATGCGAGAACCCGAGAGCCCCGTTTAGTGTTTACTATAAGGCTAACCTTGTCAATACACCTCATAGCTTCTGCTTATCTGTGCATGGTGTCTTCTAGCTGGTTGTTTATTTGCAAGACTTGAGTTCGAGTCGCTCAAATGTCAGCTTGTAAGATGTGTTAGACAATTTGTAAGGCTGGACAAATATCCTTTTACAATTGTAAGCTATAGGGAGGAGAGGCAGTGGGAGACCCAGTGAGGAGATTCAGAACCATTTGATATCATGGCATGGAGGAGTATTAGTTTCAAAATTGAATGACAGCATGTCCGAGTGGATAAGAGAGATATTTCTGAAACATCCGGTGTGCTAATACCGAGGTAGCTGGTTCAACCCCTACACCGGTTAGATGGACGTCTCGTCTTTGACTTAGGGACGTAAATTACAAGTATCTCAGAAGACGGAGTCGTTTCGCCTGATGGCGAGGGATACTGGTAATAGGGAAAGCTAATCCACACGCACAAATCAGCCCAGTGCACTAGAAACAATAGCACGTGAGTGGACTCCGCTTGAGTTCAAAAAGAGCGAGGCAAGCAAATACAATTGAATGGCATACAGAAGACAGAAGGCTGTGGAGAGACATGACTTGGAGAACTTGGTGACAACTGGCAAGATCGAAGGGAAGAGACCAAGGGGAAGACCGAGAAGTAAATACCTGGATGGCTTGGCCACGTGGCATGGTCGAGACAGGAACACGGAGCTGATCCACGACTCTGGTGACCGAGTGAGATGACAAAACGTGACCGCTCACGCTTTATCGGCATGGCACATGCTGGATGGATGTTTTTCATCTTGCAAAAGGCTGCCTTCGCCATCTCAATTCTTGTTCTAATCTCTTCAAGGCATCTCCCATCAGATATTATGACTGTTCCGAGATAATTGTACCGATTCACTAGTTGAAGAATATTCCCATTTACTTGAAAGGGCTAGGCCGAGAGAGGGAACATGTCGTTTGGGCACCACATGTTTCTCTGAAGCTCTGCCCAGGCATTGTGATGGGATATTGGCCACATTCCAACTCACATACTTTGGTCTGTCAAGACTGCAAGGTGCCACTCACTTCTTCCTAGTGACGATCATAATCTGTGTCTTCTTACAATTTAATTCTAACAAAAGTTGTTCACTGTGTGCAACAATCGCATCTACTAAATGTTGCAGATCCTGCTCATTGTCTGCAATCAATACTGCACCATCCGCAGATCGATAACTACTAGCATACGTTGGTTATATAATGAGAAGTGACGAATTGGAGAACATCGTGACAAATTGAAAGATCAATAGGAAAAGAGGCAGAAGCAGACCGAGAGAAATGATGCTGGATGGACTGAGACGATGGCATGGAGGAATATCTTCAACAGAGCTGATCCAGAACACCAATGGACTTAGATCTTTTGAGAGACATGAACATCCACACCAGTTGAATGGTGCATGATGATGATGATGATTCAGTAGCTCGTGCCCTCTTTGATATCAGAGGTCAATATAGTCCCTTAGCAGTTACTGCTGTTGGTGTGTGTAATGTTAGCTCTTTACATATTCCAGCCCACGATATATGAGTTTTCATTCATCGTTGTCTGCTCTTCCCAGACGATTCCCAGAACATTTTTCACATGCCCATGCACTCATTTTAATTAGATTGGGTCCGCTCAGTTGCCGTACTATCGGGAAAAAAAGTAAGCCTACGTCGGATACGAATTGAACCCGAAAACTGTCTTGGCAGGAAGATCCTTACTACTATGACACTGCGGCTCCTTGTTTGTGTCAAAAGACTATTATTGCATGCTATTTTAGATGTTTATTACAAAACACTACAATTGCGTGATATTTTAGATGTTTGTTACAAAACACTGTAATTGCAAGCTATTTTAGATGAATAATGTATTGAATCTACACTGCCCCGGCGCACGTCTATGTCAGTGTCTAAGTGTCGAGAAAGACAAACCCGGAACGCAGCAAAGATCCGAATTCTTGAACGAGTTGTATTGATTTGCCGTCTCGATTCTTTAAATAGTGAGGCGTGCTGAAGGCCTGTTCCGTTTATTCTGACTGTACAGTTGTTGAGAGTGTGTGAAACTGGGTTTAGTCGTAGTTCTTGGTCACTTGGAAGTGACCGCATTTGTCCACGCGATTGAGATATTTAGATCAGCATTAAACAGGTCGATAAATGTACGATTTATTGGATAAATGCCTTCTGTAACGTTTTTTTTTTTTTTTTTTTGGGGGGGGGGGGAAACACACACACACACGCGCGCGCGCGCACACACACACACACACACGCGCGCGCACACACACACACACACACACACACACACACATTCAGGATAAGGTGGGACAACAGCCATGACCATGTTACGTGTTTACTTCGTACATAACTTACTATATCCTGTACTTACTATGTGTTTTACTTACTATTTCGTCATCGGAGACGCTCAAATTCGAGTACACTGCAAAGTATTGGACGTCGTGAGTTACGCTGTCCATGTGTTCTTTGATATATTTATGTTCTTGTATATTTGCTGTGCGTTGTGAAGAGGTTACAGACGCATATCGTAGTCCCACAAACCGCGTTCGAAACACAGCTCCAGGCGATTTGGCAGCAGACCGACTCGCGTTGGTGTTTTTTTAAAGAAAATGTTATTGGTACCGGTCATTCAGAAAGCAACGGCAAACTACTGAACGTAGATTTGCCGAGAGATCACAAACAGCCAAAAAAATGCTGGGGTTGACTTGACGTCCTGTTAAAGGATATGCAACTAACTACGTTTCCTAGAGGCTGAAGTCGTCAATTGGAAATTTCTAAAGACGTGTGTAAAAAGGTTAATATGGACGTCCATTTTACTAAGTAAATAGCCATATAGTGTCAGCCCCATATATGCATATACTAATCGGTAATGCGCCGGTCTCTCTGGCCGAGGGGTTACACCACTTTCACCGTAATTCCGTTTATCACGCAGTCTCGTAGCGGGCGAGAACTGGGAGCGGTTCGTCCCCCGCTGGTGACTTGCGGGATAACTCAGCCGGCCGTTCAGAAAGCAATGGCAAACTACTGAGCGTAATCTTGCCAAGAAATCAATATACAGCTGAAAGATGCTGATGTTGACAGCGATGTCCTGTAAAGGATATGCAGATATGCAAAAAAAAAAAATCATTCCTGGGAGACTCTCACTTTTGCGGTACCGTCCACAACCCAGCTGGCCTAGTTGGAACGGCCGAAGACTTAACGGTCATCCCTAAAAGGAAGGCAGGGACAGTCCATGGCATTTTTCGCCATCCAGGGTGGCTTCCAAAATTGCAGGGCCGACACATAGCGCCCTGGTGTTGGCTCACCGAGGAATCGTCACGTCCTGCTCATGGCTGCTTTAATCCCTCACTTAATATGTTGGGCATTTCGTTCGCCCCGGGCCGTTCCTGCACGAACCAGAAAGATCTGCAGACAGTATCCACTCAGCGAGTTTTCAGTTCGGACATGCGCTTATCGTTGTGCCCGTCAGAGCTGTTCCAGGTACGACGGACATTCGGAAACTAGCTAGTTAGAGCTGTTCCGAACAAGAGCGGCATTCGGAAACTAGGTAGTCAGAGCTGTTCCTAGCACGAAAGACATTTCACTTGGACGTTTTTTGCGTTGTGCCTGATTTATTTGCACATCCGGCTTCAGCAGGCATTTTTACGGGTTAGCCTTCCCGGGGTTTCGAGTGACGTTAGACTGTTAGTGCTGTGGTGTAGCCCACATCTCAGCTGGTAAAAGTAGAACGGTCATCGAAATCACGGTAAACCTTCAAAGGAAGGCAGGGGCAGACCATGGGCATTCCCCCGCTATCCAAGGAGCCTTCCATAATTGCAGAGCCGGCACATATTGCTCTGAGACTGGGCTCACCCGAAGATTTGCCACGTCCTGCTCATGGCTGCTTCAATCCCTCACTTCCATGTGTTGGGCATTTCGCTTGCCACTGGTCGCTCAAGTACACTCCAGGAATGATCAGTCTGCGGGCGACACCCAATGTGTAAGCTTTTGCTTTGGACTTCGGGCCACGCAATGGATTCGCTAACCGTGCGTTCCATTTCGTGTTATTGAGACGTTTTTCCACCTTTCTCTAGACTCTCTATGAGTTAGATACAGACAGTTTTCGTAACCAATTTCATTCGACTGGGGCACCTCTTCTACCTTTTAGTACTCGCTCACGAGGTAGGCTACGTGTGCTGCCGGCTCAGCACCTTACCTCCGTGCAGAAGTTAGCGAGAGAAAAAAACGCCAGGCCCTCTCATCCGGGGACCCTCATATCCCCCAGCTGAAAGCCTTTGAACAAGTATCAAAACTGGGCATGTAGCTTGCTCAGTATGTCACCTCTATTATTCGGTAGGTGGGTATCGGCCCGGCTCTCACATCCGAGGGCTTAAGGCTTAGAGGCGTTCAGCTCAACCCTCGACAGAGAGACTTAGAGTATGTGTCCGGACCAAGAACTTCTGCCTTCGTGCGCCTGATTTAAACCTTTGACTGCTATCCTCAGTCTACCTGCAGAGCAGCAGGTTGTGTCTTGCTTAGTCTGGCCCCTATCCCATAAGCTGTCCGATATGTAGTTTTCATCCATCGACAGCACGTGGGGTCACTGGGACGCGCAAGCTACCCCACCACGGCAAGGTGGAGACACTTCTGGGGAGCCATTATAATCTGATTATATGTCCGTCATGATTTACCTCTGAGTGTCGACTGTTGACCAGATCCTCTGACCACCCCTTGCTGCCGCATTCTTTCTAGACCATGATGGTTTATCTATTCTTCTGCATTATCACATGCTCCCAGAGGGCCTTCATCACATCTGCCTTATCGTGCATCAAGTCACCCCTCAATGATGCAGCACCAGTCAATCTGTCTGCCAGTTCATTTCCAACCACACTAGAGTGTCTTGGAGAAAAGTTCCAGCGAATAGTTACAACCCGCGACCTTTCTGCACTCAATCAACTTTCAAGCCATTCTGCACAAAGCATGTCATACTTCACCTTTGTCAGCATTCTTTGTGAATCAGTTACAATCACAACATGCGTATACAGTTTGTTCTCCAATCAGTGGAAAGCTGCAGTTAGAGTTACCGCCACCACCTCCATTCTCAAACTTGAGGTTATGGTGTCATATGCCAAGCTCTCCTTTACTAAACATTGGCCATTTGCTTTTGCTATGAATCCCCAGCAATTTTGTGCCTCTTAACACAGAGTCATCGGTATAGATAATCATAACGCCAGGACGAGAGTAGTCCTCAATTAATTGCTTATTGTCTACTTCCTTAGCGCCTGCTGGCCACGCCCTACACACAGCCCAGTGTGATTATAACCCTACATAAATTTGAATTTCTACTGGGCACTCTGACCCACTCCTTGCCTCTGGTAATCTTCTCAAGTGTGCACACTTCTCTAATGGTATCTTATGCCTGAGTCATCCATGATCTACCTCTTAACAACCTGTGACCCTTGACTGCATCCAGGAAATCGTACAGGAGGTGTTCCTTATCCGCAGCTACCTTGAGGTATGACCTTGCCTGTAACACCTTGAGTCTGTCTGCAATGGTCGGCAACGCCAGGATGTATCGCGTACACACTATTGGGGCGTCCCATGTACATCCCAGAATCACCCTCATGGCTTCATTCTGTATGCGCTCTAGTTTCACTAGCTGACATGCACTAAGTATGCAGGAGTTACTTATGTTCGAATGCCTTGTGTGTGCAGCTGTAGCTTTGCGCTTGACTGTTTGCTTGATAAAGTCGTAACTGTTTGACTGCAAGAGTAAAACCAATGTGTTTTGTTTTTGTAATCAGTCAGTCAGTCAGTCTATAGTCTAACTGATTTTAATCATAGAATTGTCCACACAAAGTCCCTGGGGTTGTTGCGGTTTCATTACTTTCATGAAGAATGCTGTATAAATAATTCATTACAGATCTCATCTTATCGCTCACCCATCTGGTCTGTGTGGCGGTCCATACATTCGGTGATAGTGCGTTCGATTCGATTTCCCCATTACCCCTACCCGGTTTAGCTTCAAGGAGAAGTTATAGTGAGGGTCCATCACCGGCTGAGAATGATAGCCCTGTGATTGAGTCAGCGAAAAGCAGCTGCCCACGGTTTTACTCTCACAGGCTTATAAATCCAAAGGTGATTGTTGTCCAAATAGGATAGTGCTTATCTCAGGGCGACTTATAAAAGTTTCAGTGGCTAATTCATACAAGTGTAGGCAATCGGACAGAACAAAACAAAAAAAAGAAAAGCGCGGAATCTGTGAAATGGGATGTGTACAATCAATAACTCGGCGGCTGTTTGCTGGCGTGCATCATTCACAGAAACAAAGCCAGCAATTGTTGGTAGCATCCATTTTAGTCAGTTAGACCATACATAGTCTCTTCGTGTGCGATAGTGGTGGGGATGTTGGAGTCGCTACTGTGGTGGAGATGTTGGAGGGTTCCCGCCACCGAAATCAACACAAACAGGTGTGATTCCAAATCGTCGCGACTCACTTCATTCCGTTGACTCGGTGTGTCAGGGAGTCATGAAACCCAGTTTCACTATCCGGTCACGGCTCGTCAGCATTCAGTCATGAGATGTTTCTGGTTCAGCGCCAGACAAAAAGTTTGTTTGGATCAAATATGGTACATAATGAAATGAACAAGCATTCTAATGTAAATTTTCTTCCAGTGAGCATTAAAATTGCGGAAGATACCGCGAAACAAAACAAATTACACGATGACCCTAGAATGGCCTTATACCGTCTATCTGCCCGAAGGGAAGGCACATTTCACGATATTTTATCCTTCGGCACCGTATCAGTTAAAACCACTGTGAAATATTCACTTGTTGTTGTTACATCCAGTGGAATCAATGTAGACCTGGGTAGTTTGTTAACACTGAATAACTGTGACTCACGTTACACCCAGCAGAATCAATGCAGAACTGGATAGTTTGTTAACATTGAATAACTGTAACTCATGTTACATCCAGCGAAATCATCGTAGAACTGGGTAGTTTGTTAACATTGAGTAACTGTAGCTCATGTTACATCCAGTGGAACCAATGTAGAACTGGGCAGTTTGTTAACATTGAATAACTGCGTAATTCATGTTACATCCAGTAGAATAAGTGCAGAACTGGATAGTTTGTTAACATTGAATAACGTGTAACCCATGTTACATTCAGTAGAATCAATGCAGAACTGGATAGTTTGTTAACATTGAATAACTGTAACTCATGTTCAAGTCAGTAGAATCAGTGTAGAATTGGATAGTTTCTTAACATTGAATAACTGTGTAATTCATGTTACATCCAGTAGAATCAATGCAGAACTGGATAGGTTGTTAACACTGAATAACTGTAACGCATGTTAATGTCAGTAGAATCAATGTAGAACTGGATAGTTTCTTAACATTGAATAACTGTGTCCTCTCAATGTAGCCATATTCAATGTTAAGAAACTATCCAGTTCTGCATTGATTCTACTGGATGTAACATGAGTTACACATTTACTCAATGTTTTTTAAAACAACCATCCAGTTCTACACTGATTCTACTGAATGTTACATGAGTTATACTTATTTAAATGACAGATATGACAGTTAATGTTGTTATGACATGTCATTCGGTGATAAAGTAAAGTGAGGTGTTTCGTTGGTTGGTTGTTTGGTTAGTTGGTTGATTGGATGGTTGGGTTGGTGCACGGTTGGTTGACCGAGTGTTTGCTTGATTGGTTGGTTGGCTGGTTAATCCGTTGGTTGGTTAGCTAGTTTGTCGCTAGTTTGGTTTGTTGATTGGTTGGTTGGTTGAGTGATTGCTTAGTTGGTTGATTGTTTGGCTGTGTACTTAATTGGATGGTTGGTTGATTGTTGGGTTGGTTGATTGGTTAGTTGTGTATTCTAATTGTTTGACCTATTGATTGTTTCGTCGGTTGGTTGCTTGATAGATTTCTCGGTTGGTTGCTTAGTTTCTTGGTTAGTTGATTTATTGGTTTGTTGGTTGATTGCTTGGTTGATTTCTTGGTTGATTGCTTGGTTGATTGATTGGTTTAATGGTTGATTACTAGGTAGGTGGCTTGATTGGTTGCCTCATTTGTTCGCTGCTTGGTTGCTTCGTTAGTTGCTTAGTTTGCTTTTTGCAATGTTCGTTGATTGGTTGGTTGGTTACTTGCTTGGTTGGAAGGTTGGTTACTTGATTGGTTATTTGGCTGGTTGCTTGCTTGGTTGGTTATTTGCCTGGTTGCTTGCTTGGTTGAGAATTCTCTGGCAGACTATGGTTGAAGATGTCGGACACACTGACACTCAGATCACCAGGACGCAGGCAGGGTGTTGCATCTATAGAAGTTAGTATAGAGATTGCCTCCCTACCCAGTGCCAACCTGTTATACCCTTGGTTACTGTACTGCAGAATTCTCCTTCCCCACCCCAGGCTCAGAACCACGGGGGTGTACCATACCAGTACTGAAACTTCACATCTACGAAAATGCAGATTAGGCTCTAAACAGGTCATGATTAGGTACAGAACATAGAATCTTGTTGGGGTTAGATCTACGCTGATTGTTGCTCCACGAGTGGTAGGTATTGTATTGTTATCAGAGTTCAACTCAAAGCCTAGAGGGTTAATAAAGCGTTGAAATATGTTACATCTCCAGAAACGGTAGCCACGTGTATTTTATATGTTATTCTTATCACACTTTCAACTTAAATCCTAGGGGTAATAATTATTTAGATGCCTATCCGTTACAGGACGCCGCAATCAACAACAGCATTGTTTGCTGTTATGATATCTTGGCAAACTTACGTTCCGTAGTTTCAGAAAATCAAAACAATGTTTTCCCGTAATGCTTGTGATTGATAGAGACAGTGCCTTTCGCCTGTTGTTTAACACAGGAAATAGTCGCTTGTTAAAGTTTGTAGAAGCCATAATGATTAATCTACATAGGCCAGTTTTGTTCAAACAGTTGTTACCGTGTTAGACAATTGACATTACTGTGCGAACATGTGTATATTTCAGCTAGAAGGATTTATCTAGTTATTTTACTTTATGTTGTGTGAATTCTGCAGTATGTACCTGACGAGATGCAGCGAAATATGCCAGGCAATAAACCGTGTCTTCGTTATTCAAATTCAGTAGTTTGTCATTGCTTTCTGAACGACCGGTACCCATACCATTTCGTTAAAAAAAACAACGCAAGCCGTTCTGCTGCCAAATCGCCCGGAGATGTGTTTCGAACGCAGGTATACGAGATTACGAACTGTGTCCTAACACCTTTACCACGGAGCGGGCAGGTGGTAATAAAGTGTTGTTACATGTTACTCGTACATCTCCAGAAATCGTAGCCACGGTTCCGTGGTCAGGGTTTCCATCCCCAACTGGGTGGATTTGCATTTTTTTGTTAAATTGAGCTGGGCTGCTAGGGTAAAGGTGTTCGGCCTGAAACTGACCGAGTGGCCGTTGGCCTATAAAAGTATGGCTCAAGCAACATATGCCCAACGTGCATTGAAACGTGCAAACGACTAACGTCTAACTAACCCTTGATAGAATACATCCATCTTTTTCCATGTATTCTTTTAATTCAGAAGCCATAGCTACTCTATTTTATTAGAAGACGATTTAGACTTGGAAATCTTTCCCACGGTACAGGTTGCTTGTTAAACATTAGTTATAATCACTTTGATTTATGGACATTTAACTTTCAGCACTCGCCTTTTAACTAAAATCAGACGTGTCGTTTTAACCAATAATTTGTGTATTTTCCTCAGATGTCAACCGCTGTCACCCTGAGAAACCTGCCAGTCATCGATTAACAATATTCAATGGCCACGATCACGTGACTCACATGAGAACCTTCATGCCAGTTTGACAGACAAATGGCCAGGATTTACCCATGATCAATGCCTATTATAAAACCACTGAGAAACGAAGGCTGCTTTTGAATTTCGAAAGGTCAAGGGCCTGGTTGTATTGCGGTGCTCTTGTGTCTAGTCTGGAATATTTACATATAGCCATCATTGATGAAAAGTTGTTTAATGAATTGCTTCAGTTAATTCTGAATTCTCCAGCATATTTTCCAACAACAATATGTAGCTTCAAGTGCGTGACAGTGTTTCCATGTTCTGTTAGTCAGTCAGTCAGTCGGATGGTTAGTTAGTCAGTCAGTCTGTCAGTCAGTCAATCAGTCAGTCAGTCAGTCAAATAGTTAGTTAGTTAGTTAGTTAGTTAGTTAGTTATTTTGGTTCCTTCTATTTCATTTGGATAATATTATGTCAATGTTTAAAAACACTACCATCATTATATTCTAGTGTTCAAGAACTTAGCAAAATAAACAGAAAAGTAACTTGTCTTTATACGGACACTACACCCAAACAGAATAGAATAACAGTCTTAGAGCAGCATTTTGTTCATTAAATGAGTTAGCTGTCTGCTTTGACTTCGTTCAGGTGACTGGACATGTATTAACAGCTGTCTGTACAGTTGACCTATAAACATAAAGTTCGGATCCAGCGGAGCTGCGAGAGGTTGGTTTCTATGAGCTTCAAGGGCGATGTATACTACGAATCACCTTATCAACCAAATGTTTCCGTAGTTCTTGGAAAGCACAGTTCATCATGGGTCACTTAGTCCAGCCAATGGTGCTTCTAACTATATGTATTCTGACTTGTGCGGACACTGTCGCATCTGCTTGTGTGGACATTGTCGCATCTGCTTCACATACGCCATCCACCACTACATCGGCATGCGCCACAGTGGCATTATTACAAAACACGACGCCGAAAATTAACGTAACCACAAGAGTTGCCGCCCCTAAATTCTACAACGACGATGACAATCCGGATTTCACACTCGAAACGTTTGTCACCATCTTTGTGACTCTAATGATTATTTTAACTAACTGCACAATCATCATGGTCACCGCTTGGACAGAGGCGTTCACCAACTTCAATACGACCTTTATCTACTCACTCACATTGGCTGACTTGATGATTGGCATATTCATCACCCCATACTCCATTTTCCTGTCGGTCTACAGAAAGTGGGTGTTCACTAGGTGAGCTTGTCCGTGTGTGTCCGCACTTGCTATCATCATCATCATCATCATCATCATCATCATCATCATCATCATCATCATCATCATCATCATCATCATCATCATCATCAAGTGCTATTAGGCGTTCATGTCTCTCCACAGATCTCGGTCTTTGGTATTCTGGATCACCTCTACTGATGATATATCTCCATGCCAACGTCTCAGTCCATCCAGCGTCATTTCTCTCGGTCTGCACCTGCCTCACTTCTCTCCCATCTTTTCAGTTGCCATGATGTTTCCCAATGCCTCTCTTCCCATCACATGACCAAAGAAATTTTATTATTTATACTGTGTTTCGAGGTCAGCCACTGGCGTTTTTGGAAGCAGACCGCTGTGGGTTACTTTTATTGGTATAGGTGTCGACCATTCAGAAATCAGTGGCAAACTACTGAACTAAACTATTCAGAAATCAGTGTCGAACTACTGAACTAACATACCCTAGTACAGTGTTTCTCAACCTTTTTTGGCCCGTGTCCTCCTTCACCATATTTTCAGAACGTCACCCCCCTCCCCCTTTAGTATTTTCTACATAAAAATTTGGCCCGTGCCCCCCTTCACCATATTTTCAGAACGTCATTCACCCCATTTCGTATTTCCTACCTAAAAATCCCTCCTCCCGCCCCTACACAGTATACGTAATAATGGAAGCACATACTTAAACAAGTCTAGACGTCCACATAAAACGTGATTTGTGGGTCTACTTACTTTATAAAATGAATTTTAGAAGGGTGACACATACAGAACTGTAAAGTATGAAGGGAAAAACAAGATCAAGTAATCAGTTCTTGTATTAACGCGATATTGAAATAATCTTCATTCCCCCCCCCCCTCCCCCCTCCCCTGGAAACCCCAAAATTCCCCCGGGGGGGGGGGATTCCCCACCGGGTGAGAACCATTGCCCTAGTAAATCAACAAAGGCCGAAGTAGTGTGGTGGCTAGACATTCGCCTGCCGCACCAGTGGTTCTGGGTTCAGTACCCATCGGGAAGATTTCGAATTTGTAAAATTGACCCGAGCTCCCACGTCGACCAGGATTAAAGTCAATATTAGAATATGTCTCCGGAAGTAAAGGCAGCCTGCGTGATACCCACCACATCAGCCACTGAGTGACGGTTGATCCATAAAAATAGTCCTCGCCCATCTGTCCATTGCGTCTTAGGTGTGTAAAAAGGACCTCCACTTTTTACTTTACGTACCATAAATGATGGTGTTGATTGCGCCGTCCTGTAAAAGACATGCAAATTACTCATACACAGCGTGTGAAGGGCAGTTCCATGGCAGAGACACCGAAGAGGCGTCAAGTGTTGGTTAAAACATCACACATACTAGATCATAGGCAGTGAAATAGGGTGACCAGCTGCCTTCCTCACCATCCATCTGAAAACTATGTTATCTACTTTTTTGAGCGAATGACATGATTTCCAAAAGTTTTTGGTGGTGTAAATATATACCTTTGATTAATCCACAAAACATGAAACTAGGTTTACATTAAATTCTCTACACTTCTCTATTATTAAACGCATATTGAGTATGTGGTCTCTTGTTCCTCTTAATTGCCTAAATCCGGCTTGAACATGTTAATTTCTTCCTCCATTTTCTTACGATGTCTTCGCATCATGATGTTTAGCAGAATTTTACTTGCACGGTAACAGTCGGTGCTTAATTTCAGGTCGCCCTTTTGGTATTGGAATGAAGATAGTTATTGGAATGAAGATATTTATTGGAATGAAGATATTGTATTTGAATTTTTCAGTATGTATGATAGTTGATATATATGTGCACTTGTTTTTTTAACATCTGATTTCTATTTCCTGGTCTATTCTGCTATCTTCTCTGATCATACTTCCTAAATATTTAAATTATTTAACTTGTTCCAGACGTGTAGTATTTATCAGGATATTTAGTGGGTCAGGCTGTCTGTTAACCTGCATTACTTCAGTTTTGGCTGTATTTATATTAATATTGTATCTGCTGCATGTCTAACTCAGATTATTAATATGATTGTGCAGTCTGTCCGCGTCAATATAAAACAGGCACATACCGTCTGCTAAAAGTACATTTATTGCGGGTGGATCTGTTGTTTCGTCTAAAGTAGAGAAAATGTTTTGAATTGGTACTGTCAAGGCTTGCTTGTTTAGATTGTAACTAAAAACACAGACAGCGATTTAATTAAATTAAAGAAAATAGTCTAAAATTGGAAAGATAACAAGAAGAAGAAAGGAAGAAAGAAAAACCAACAAAAACAACAAACATCCGTCTAGACATATGTAATTAAATTATACCCGATATAAAAGATCCCATTTTGGAGGGAAATAGAAGGAAGCAGTCATCGGCCATATATGTGATCTCGTTACGACAGAATCGAATCGATGCGTGGAAAACGAAAGGGCGTCGAGGCTGTTTTTGTAACCAAAAACGGCGTTTTTTAGCAGGCGTTGTTTTGTGTTGCCTAGCAGCCAGACGACGCTAGGGAACTGAAGAGGGGCGTCCTTGAGACGAGCAGTTTCCAATCATTTGTAATCTGGCGCCTACTTTCCTGCCAGGCCGTAAGTCTAGCAGCCAAGAACCCAGATTCTCAAACCCACATCTTATAGAAAACTCTATGCACATCTTTTATGGGGCATCAAATATGATCCGGTCCAGCTAGTTACTTAGTTTTTTCTTTCTTTTTCCAGAAATCAAAACAGAAAGATAAATGAGCGCAATCTGCTACTTTGAAATATTTTACCTCAGAAAATGAACAAATATCCAAGAAGTAATGTAATCTACGGAGGCGTGTTTGCGTAGTTTATAGGAGGTTTCGTTCATGTCACGAGCTAGATGGCCGTGGGTGTAACGCCTGCACTCGTCGTCTCGCTAAGTGAGGGAAAGTCAGGCCACATGTCACTCCGTACATTGAAGCTGACGAAATGTGATGACCCTATTATATCACAGTCTCTTAGCAGGAAACAGCACCCAGATAATTGTTTGAATATAATCCAGCCCAGCATGAACCTAAATTGTCTAAGCTCCCTAAAAAACGAACAACAACAATAAAATCGACGAATAAACATAATCCAGCCCAACTTGATATGTACTTGTTTCTTCTCCTAGAAAATTAACTCAGAATTAACGTAACAAATAATCAATTCCAGCTTGTTACTTAGTTGTTTCTTCTCATCTCATCGCATCTCATCATGTTCCTCTAGTACCTTGCGGTGTCGATGTGAAGTATAAACAGCGGGAGAGTGCCCGCTTATGGGCTTCATGCATCGATATTCCCATGGACTCTGTTATTTCTTGCGTCCATCGTTTACGTGGTCGACCTCTTCCTCTGCTTCCCTCTGGTCTGTACATCAGTGTTTGTTGTGGTATACTGTTAGTTGTTTCTTCTCCCAGAAAATTAACATGGAATTAACGTAGCAAATAATCAATTCCAGCTTGTTACAAAGTTATTTCTTCTCCCAGAAAATAAATACGTAATTAATTACAAATAATCAATTGCAGCTGGTTACTTAGTTGTTTCTTCTCCCACAAAATTAACACAGAATTAACGTAACAAATAATCAATTCCAGCTTGTAACTTAGTTGTTTCTTCTCACAGAAATTGAATGCAATATCAACAAAGTAAATATTTATGTGTATCCGTATGGACCAAATATGAGTTATCTCTTGAGAAGAGACTACGAACATGTGATTGTGTGGACCAAATATGACAGATCTCTTGGGAAGAGAAGAAAGACGCGTGGTTGTGTGGGCCAAATATGACAGATCTCTTGGGAAGAGAAGAAAGACGTGTGGTTGTGAGGGCCAAATATGACAGACTTCTTGGGAAGAAAAGAAATGCCAATGGTTGTATGGACCAATTCTGAGTAATCGTTTTAGAAGGAAGCAGACAAAATATAGAAATCGTATCAAATGAGGACTGACGTTGTGTAGTCTCTCAATGAGACAGTTCTGTCCTCCGCAGCCACAGAACGCGCTGACAGCTTCCCCAAACCGGTTTCTGCTGCCAGGAATCGTCAATATCTAAATTCGGACGTTCTATACATGACCGCTTAAAACAACCAGCGGACTGTTGCAGTGTGACAGTACACCGACCAAGTTGTAATCATTTCTCAACCGCTCAGAGAAGCGCTGTTTTGTCAAAGTAATATTTCAAAGTGCAACAGCCTGCAGCTGGGCACTGTGCATGTCCCTGGTCATAGAAATAGCAGCGTCACGGTGTGCCAAGTGCTGTGATTCTAGATTGTGACTGTAAATTCTTTATTCTCATTAAATGTCGACCAGCTCTGTTGTATCAGCACTCAGTTTGCGGATTCAGTGCCAAGCAAAAAGTAAGCTTGAACCAAACAATAAAAATGAACAAGTATTATAATTTAAATGTCCTTTCACTGAGGGGAAGATACCACCAAACAAAACAAATATCACGATGACCTTAGTATTGCGATATGCCGTCCTACTGCCAAGTGGAAGATCACATGTGGCGATATACTATCCTTCGGCACTGCATCAGTTAAAGTAGAATGTTTGAGAACATGCATCTTTCCCGTGGACCATTTCGCAATCATTAAAGAAATAAATCAAGGGATTTTGAGCTTAAATGTTGCAAAAAAGTTCTTAGCATATCGTGTACAAAGCAAACAAAGAAACCACATACAACAAACAAAAACAAACAACCAAATACAAAACATCATGTTGCATGACCTTGCAGGAGGTTGCGATCCATCCCAATCCCAGGTTGATTGCCTAGGCAAGTTTACGTGCAGTAGTTTGCCATTGCTTTCTGAACCAGAAGTCAATGCTGAAGTGCAACTGACCGTTGGAGTGGTTGCTCCCGCTACCCTGCCTTGTGAGCAGCCGGGGGAGTGGTTACTCCCGCTACCCTGCCGTGTGAGCAGCCGGGGGAGTGGTTGCTCCCGCTACCCTGCCGTGTGAGCAGCCAATGTTTATAAGCTAGAATAATCTTATTCTTTCGGCCACGCTGACTGCTATCATGGACAAAGTGGAAGGGCATTACTGAGATTCTACGAGATCTGAACAGTGGAAAAATCTGGCTCACAGACATTAGCGTGTCTCGAGAATTGAACTACTTTGGTCACAGTGGTTTGGATAGGTCTGTGGTATGGACAGGGCAGTGGCATGGATAGGACAGTGGTATGGATATGACAATGGTTTGGATAGGACAGTGGTTTGGATAGGACAATGGTTTGGATAGGACAGTGGTTTCTAAAAGAAAGTGGTTTGGATAGGACAGTGGTTTGGATAGGACAGTGGTTTGGACAGGACAGTGGTATGCATAGGACAGTGGTTTGGATAGGACAGTGGTTTGGATTAGACAGTGGTTTGGATAGGACAATGGTTTGGATAGGACAATAGTTTTAATCTGACAATAGTTTGGAAAGGGCAGTGGTTTGGATAGGGCAGTAGTTTGGATAGGACAGTGTTCTGGATACGACAGTGTTCTGGATAGGACAGTGATTTGGATGTAACAGTGATGGAAGGCATGGTTGCAGGAGGAACGGGAAGGTTCGACCAGCACCAAGATGGAGACCGGACATTGCAGACACCTTGGGCATGAGGGTCCATGAGGCGAGAGACATGGCCAGAGATGGACACCGGACATTGCAGACACGTTGGGCACGAGGGTACATGAGGCGGGGGACATGGCCAGAGATTGACACAGGACATTGCAGACACCTTGGGCATGAGGGTCCATGAGGCGAGAGACATGGCCAGAGATGGACACCGGACATTGCAGACACCTCGGGCACGAGGGTACATGAGGCGGGAGACATGACCAGAGATTGACACAGGACATTGCAGACACCTTGGGCACGAGGGTACATGAGGCGGGGGACATGGCCAGAGATGGAGACCGGACATTGCAGACACGTTGGGCACGAGGGTCCATGAGGCGGGGGACATGGCCAGAGATTGACACAGGACATTGCAGACACCTTGGGCACGAGGGTACATGAGGCGGGGGACATGGCCAGAGATGGACACCGGACATTGCAGACACCTTGGGCACGAGGGTACATGAGGCCGGGGACATGGCCAGAGATGGACACAGGACATTGCAGACACCTTGGGCACGAGAGTACATGAGGCGGAGGACATGGCCAGAGATGGACACAGGACATTGCAGAGACATGGCCAGAGATGGAAAACCGCTTCAGCTACCGTTATGAGAGCCACTTTCTGCAAAGGATTAGCTGCATGCTGAAAAGCTTTGTTGTATGCCATTTTACTTAACTCTTTGTTTTGTCGGAGCCTATCGTACTTCAGCGGACAGTTATCTATGAAGAAAGTTTACACCATTGCGCTAAACATGGCCGCATACCTGGCACTAAGGGAAGACTGATGGAGTTCTAGTATGGGGTTCTTTTTATTGAGTGCTTTCATGGAGTTCTGTTAAATGGAATTACTATGGAGTACTGGTGATGGGCACTGCTATAAATCGCTGCTCTACTTTAGGGTACTTCTATAGGGTACTGCAAGGAGTTACGTTACTGCTGTGGGATACTGCGATGTGTACTACTATGAGGCACAGCTATGGAGTATTACTATGAGGTATAGCTATGAGGTATTGCTATGAGGTACTGATGTGAAGTATTACGATGCATACTGCTATGAGGTGTTGCTTTGAGGTACTGCTATTGATTACTGCTGTGTGGCACTGCTATTGAGTATTGTTATGTGGTACTGCTTCTGGGTACTGCTGTGTGGTATTACTAATGAGTACTGTTATGTAGTGGTACAACTATTGGATACTGCTATTGAGTACTGTTATGTGGTACTGTTATTGAGTACTGCTATGAGGTTTGCTAGTATGTGGTACTGCTATTGGGTACTACTTTAGGGTACTCCTATTCGGTGCCAGATGGTTAGTGAAGATATAACAATCAACCTCAGTAAAATCGCTCATTGTCCAAGAGAAAGAAACTATTCTAACAGAAATTCGGAAGCCTGTGCCAACATTGATGGATAACTCAAAGCCGTTAGACAGTCGCAGTTATGGCGACATTTATTGCCTGTGTTCAAGCTTGTGCTCACAAATCAATGGCAGTAATAATCATAATATTAGTAATTCTCAGAATACCGTGCCTGTTCAGCCAGGCGGGACAGTATTGAAATCAGGTACATAATGTTAGCACAAATGAACCTACTCTACAACTGCTGATATAAATGTCTTAGCGCTTCTAGTCAGCTATTGCTCCTTACCAAGTGGCCTCTATGTCACCTTGCTATGATTTCCAAGTCTCACTTGAAGCATTTGCATCCATCCGTCGTTTTCTAGCAAATATGAATCGTGCCTTAACAATCTATGTCTTCCATCCCATATGATTTGCCATCAATGCGATGTCCTGCCAGTTCGTATCGAAATCTTGTTTCCGTAAAAGAATCGTGCAGCCTCCAAGCTGTCAGTCCAAGGTCTATCTGTTGTTGTTGTTGTTGTTGACTACTCCTGTGACGTTTCTTGCCTTCTCACGTCACTTCTCTAGTTTCTCCTATCTTTTTGTTGGAGATTTTCTTACAATTCCTTTTTGACGTCATTTCGTCTGACCTGCTACTTGGCATTCGGTATGTTGAGTTGAGTTTAGTTGAGATGAGTCAAGAAACGGCATCACTGTACTCAGGACATTCTTATATGTGCTCCGTCCTTTCGTTCAACAATCAGCGAAGTGTCATATTACTAATCGTTCCCACCACTATCTGATTGAAAGTCCTCCTGGTCTTCCCTTTCAGTTTTGAGAGTCTTCCAGAACTCCTGCATATCCCCAACAATCTCATTCATATTCAGTAAGAGAATAGGTAGGTTTAAAATAAACATTACCAGTATATCATTAATGACATGCTATTGGGTCCACTGCTCTGTACTTGGTGTGGCTAATTGCCATAAATAGTCATAGAACTTCGGTCCAGGACGCTGAGAGAATGTGGGCGGCAACTCATGGGTCTGCCATCACAGTAGTTCCATAGATGACTTCATAGAATTCACAGACGGTAAGGCACGCTAGGGGATCGTGTACAACTTACTGAGATGCCATTAGCCATTCCATAAATGAATTCATAGACTTCACAGACGGTAAGGCACGCTGGGAGATAGTGTATAACTTACTGGGCCGCCATTAGCCATTCCATAGATGAATTCATAGAATTCACAGCCGATAAGAGAATGCTAGCAGAACGTGAGCAACTTCTTGGCCGCCTTCAGTCAATCCATTCACGAAATCATAGAATTCACAGACGCCAAGAGAATAAAAGCAGAAGACACTACTAGGCAAATACAATAATCCACAGCTATTGGTAAAACGAATTCTTCTTCTTCTTCTTCTTCTTCTTCTTCTTCTTCTTCTTCTTCTTCTTCTTCTTCTTCTTCTTCTTCTTCTTCTTCTTCTTCTTCTTCTTCTTCTTCTTCTGTGTTCACCCGGACGTGAGTGCGTCGTGCCTGTTTACAGCAGAGCTGCATTCTTGCGCCGTTAGGCCGACACATCCGCCTCTGCGGGCATTTGTTGACAGGGTTAACCTTCCCGGTGGAAACGAATTCTAAAACCTCTAACGCCATGTTTCATAAGATGTTGTATTAATTGCAGTAGTATCCAGTTCAATCTTTCTGGGTTGTCATTGGAGTTTATTGTGTCTGTTATTATATCATGAAGTGAATTTCTTGTTGGCTTGTTTACTCCTGTCAGTTGGACAGATAGGGTATTCATTGTGTGCTCCATCATTCTATTGTACAAACTGAAGTGTAATGCTAGATTTATGTGATTTAATATTATTAGCTTTGTATATATATATATATATATATATATATATATATATATATATATATATATATATATATATATATATATATATATATATATATATATATATATATACATACATATACATATATATATATATATATATATATATATATATATATATATATATATATATATATATATATATATATATCACATTCAGTTGTACATATCCAGGAAATTAGCTAAAATGTAATATGCAATGCAATGTTGATAAATACCGGGGCATAAACATCCTACATCCTTCAAAACAAGAAGATTTCTCCAGACACATTACACAAACATAAAAATTCACTTAAAAGAACCACAAATATGTTAGCATAATTTAACAGATATAGACAGTTTAAAATAAAAAAAACTGCGTGGCTGCAGCGCATGTTTTGTTCAACACTTGGGCACAGCTGAATCTTAGTAAACCTGATAAATGCTTGCACGGCTCAAACTAAATTACGAGAGACGCAAGAAAAGCATACACTTCTGTAACAAACGCCCACTTGAGCTTCGACTTATGGCTTCTATATTTCAAACACCATGATAATGGATTCTATTTTTAGGATCCAATTCGGTATGCAGCTGCACTAATTCCCCCTCCCCACCTACTTGTTCCTGTCTACATTTATTGGTGTGTCTATTCGTTTTTCTCTCTGAGATTTAAATCTCTGTATCTCCGTTCTGTAATCGTCTATAATTATATATCATCCCTGTAAACAGACATGACATCAGGGTAGGTTAAACATATAAGTCGAAAGGATAGCGTGATTGCCGGTGATTATGGCAATGTCAAATTACATTAATTGTTTTACGGGAAGTTTTCCTGGCGGTGTGATTTCCCGTCAGGTTCGCGCTCCGAAGATTGCGGGTTCGACACCCGACTACGTCATTCGGTTCACGAGTAAATTTTTATCGGAGACCTCTTGGGGTTCGTCGCTGGAGCTAAGGAGTTCGTGTTTTGTACATCGCTATGTTAAATTTTGTGGAAAAAGTATATTTAACTATATATTAATACACACGAATAATCAGTATTCACAACTAAACTATATGATAGGCAGAATCTCATTATTTATACATACATCAAAGATCAATCTAGCATATGTTTAAAAACATATATCTATGAAAGGGTATATAAAAAAGAATGCTAAGCTATGTGCAACGTATAATATATATCTCATACGTTCCAAAACAATATATCTACGGGGAAAAAATTGTTGCGTATCCCTTACGGGACGTTGCAGTTAACACCAGCAGTTTTCAGCTGCTGTTGATGTACTAGGCAAGTGTTACGTTCAGTAGTTTGCCATTGCTTTCTGAACGACCGGCTCTCATACCAGCACGTTATAACACAACGCGACACGGTCTGCTGCACAAATCGGTCGCAGCTGAGTTTCGAACGCCTGGTACCCGGTTCACGAACCGCGATCGCAAGACTTTGACCACGTAGACCGGCATATCTATGAACAGGTATATATAAAAAGAATGCTAAACTATGTAGAACGTATAATATATATATATATATATATATATATATATATATATATATATATATATATATATATATATATATATATATATATATATATATATACATATATATCCCAATCATAACTTTCAGACGGGTTGAGTAGGGCTGAAAACTAAACAAAACTAATTGTTTTATTTTCTAATTATAATGTGTGTAATAAATAAAAAATTAATATAAATTAATATAAAAATAATAAATTATAATGTGTGATGCTGCATCACAAGAATTGGTACTGTGCGTTACTTTCTGCTAGAAATTTCCTTCTAGTTCTTTTTCGCCCACCTTCAAACGTCAATATAAATAAGTTGCAAAGAAAGCAGCAGTTAACTTCAGATAGTTGACATCTCCTTAAAGTTCGTTGGTGGAGCGGGTGTAGGGCAAATAGTTTTTTCTGTTCTGCATATATTAGCCACTGCTGCATCAAATATTTGGCATTCATGTTACCAGCTCCACCGCTACATTAATCGGTATGTCCTATCTGTATCCTGTGCTTAGTCTGACGATTGTTACTTGTGCCTTGTTTCAATATTTATCTTTTTCATGTCAGAATGTAAGTTTCCGTCAGCTTTTTCGCTGTCCATGTCTAAATACTCTATAGTCACACTAAATCTGCGATGTGTGGGGTCATCTAGCACTGCAGCTAGAGTTGTGGCACCGTCTTCTGTCTCATCCTGGGGAGCTTCTTTTGGGCCACCTTTCCACGCTGAACTCTGTGGGACTTTTTTCCATATGTATCTGTCCAGTACCAGAATATCAGATTCTCCTAAAGTTTTCAATGTCCATTTCTGAATGATATCTGTCTAGCAAGTCCATAAATTGTGTGATGAAGCATACCACTCCAACCAACAGGATCGGCTAAATACTATCTGCAAGCAGTAAACTAAGAACGGAAAATTGTCTAGAAAATCAACAAGGGGTTAAATGCAACGTCCTGCACAAGACATGCGACATGTTAATGTGCTGCTGTCACTCAAACGGTCCCACCTCTACAGGGCAGGATTTACACTTGATAAAGCCTTAAGCTATTTGAAATATGGGGCCCTTTATAAGTCCAGGTATTCTATGTCAGTGACAAATATGATTTTCGGATACCTAGAGGGTTAAACTGAAATACAATTAAGAAGTATATTGATAGTGAAATAATAAATCTTTAACTTAAAATCATTTTTATTCATAACAAACTTAAAAATGCAAACTCTGGTAAAAAGAAACAAAAGTTCTTTTAAGTTCTTTCAATTTACAAAGGCTTATTATCTAATCTCTTGAAACATGTTATAAGGATTAAGGAATTATATTAAACTAGACGTGCAGCATTGGGACTAATAATGCTGCAGTATATTTAAGTATACATATATGACAATTGCTCACTCGGACAATATTTTTTGGGGCCCCCACTTTCTTGGGGGGGGGGGGGGTGGGGGCCAAGCTATAGCTTGTGTAGCTTATACGTAAATCCTGCACTGGACCTCTACATGCAACATTTTAATGCTCCACTGTCACACAACCAGCCCCACCTCTACATGCAACAGTTTAATGTCCCGCTGTCAAACAACCAGCACCACCTCCAGATGTAACATTTTAATGTCCCGCTGTCACACAATCAGTTCCACGTCTACAAGCAACATTTTAATGTCCCTCTGTCATAAAGCCAGTCCCACCGCAACGTGGTGCAGACTGGAAATACCCATGCTAACTGAGAGAAGACCAACCAAGGCCAGTTGGGATCCTCTATGTTTGACATTACCCTGACATGTTAACTATAATGCGTTCACAAATGTTTGCCCTCATTCACGTTCAATTATTTTTTATTTTTTTTTAAATACTTATAATGTCGTTACGAAATTATTTCTGTCGTCTTATATTTACTCCCACCCAAGGAATATGTCTTTGATAGGTCAAAATGCAACGGAAGTCATGGAACGCGGCGACATTTCTTTAATGTTTTGGTGAAAATGTATTGAATGCGCGCTAACGAACTTGTTTTACAGTAATGCACGTCAATTCGGGTAAAACGCCCATTCCACTATGTGACGTGCTTCTCATAAGGAAATTCCCGTGCACCACGGAGAAGATACATTACCGATGTTTCAGTGTGAAGATGTACTACATTTTATAATGTGCACTTCATATGTACTTCAGCTGAAGTATCTGGGAATCACATTTGACAGAAGCCTGTTCTTCAAGGACCATGTGGAGACGGTTGTGACAAGGTCTCAAAAGGGACTCAATGCACTTAAAACTATGGCTGCAATGGACACAGAGCAGAGAATGCTTTTCACACTATACCAGCGCTTGATCCTCTCAGTGATTGATTATGGACTAGGACTGCTCACTGTCTCAAAGAGTCAGCTGTTGAAATTAGAGCGCATACAGAACGAAGCTATGCGGGTCATTCTGGGATGCACCAGAGACACCACAGTAGTGTGTATGCGTTACATCCTTGGTCTGCCGACTGTTGCCGGTAGGCTCAAGGTGATGCAGGCGAAGGCATACCTCAGAGTAGCTGCAGACACAGATCACCAGTTGCATGAGGCGCTGGACGCAGTTAAGGGTCAGCGACTGATAAGAGGGAAATCATGGATGGCTCAGGCGGAGGATACGATCAGACAGGTGTGCCCCTTGGAGAACATTAGGCGAGGAGAGGAGTGGGTCAGAGTGCCAGCGGAGCAGTCAGACTTGTGCAGAGTTATAATCACATTGAGCCGGGAGTGCAGGGAGTGGCCAGCAGGGGCCACGGAAGTGGAAATCCAGCAACTAATTCAGGATAATGCTCGCTCGGGTGATGTGATTATCTACACAGATGGGTCGGTGTTGAGAGGTAGGAGAAGTGCCTGGGGTTCTTAGCAAAAGCTAATGGTCGACGTTTGGTGCAGGAGAGCCTGGCATATGATACCACAACATCTAGCTTAAGAATGGAGGTGGAGGCGGTCAGTGCAGCTTTCCAGCTGGATTGAGAATACGATACACACACACATCGTGATTGTAACTGACTCAGAAAGCATGCTGAGGAAGGTGAGGACAGGCAAGCTTCGGGCAGAGTGGCTTGCTTCGCTTCGGAGGTCACGGGTGGCAAGCATCGCCTGGATCTTTTCTTCGGGGCATGCCGGTGTGCTGGGGAATGAACAGGCGGACAGATTGGCTGGCTCTGCAAAACCTGGTGGAGTATTGATGCATGACAAGGCAGACGTGGTTGCGGCCTTGTGGGAGCACGTGTACACCTCGGAGGAGCAAATGGATCACCATGGTCTGGCAAGAATGAGACAGCGAGGAGTGACGAGGGGATCTGGCCGACGCTCGACGCTCAGAGGAAAGGCGAGACGGACATATAATCAGATTGCTACTGGAACTATTGGTGTTGGAACTCTTCGTTGGCTGTTGAGGATGGGGACGGAGCGCTTATGGGAAGTGCCCCGAATGCCGTGATGTCGGTTCTTAAATCAATCAATCAATCATAATATGCACTTCATCTCTGACCCGTAAACAAACATTGAGATCTGCTGTACAATCTCCAGAAGAATGTTTTTTTTTCTTTCTTTGGTGGACATAATGATTAGGTTATATGCTAAATCTCATCATTTTCCCTCAGATGGTTACTGAGTTATGGATTTGTATACGGGGGAAAACATTTGTAAACGCACTATAGGATATGACAATGATTATATAACCCGCACAGTTATTTCCAATGGATAACACTGTTAGAGCCGGATTTAGCGACTTTCTCCGTAATCCCGTATACTCTCGTGAGTAACGTGACGTGCGCGAGAATCGGTAGCAGTTCTAGCCGCGTCGGTAACTTACGGGGTATGTGAGCCGGTCGCTCAGAAAGCAATAGCAAACTACTGAGCGTAATCTTGTCAAGAAATCAACAATCATCTCAAAGCAGCGATGTCCTGTAAAGGATATGCGAACAAAACAACAACAAAAAACTGTTAGAAGAGCGTGATGTGACGGCCGTTCGTGCATCAAATTATTACCAAGGGACGAGATGAGACGATCAGATCTCTTCCTGGTAGCGACAATTCTTCGTATTTATTGTGATACACAGGCTATCTGTGCTATTTAAGCAAAATATATCTCGACAACTGGTGATCTATTGCAGAATCCCGTGTGGGCAGTCTAAGCCCCAACTACTACCACTACAGCTTCCTTAAATAAAAGGCAACAGACAAAAGACTCCGTTTCCATCGTGGCTTATTGTTGATATGATGTTAGGTCCATTCATCATTATCATGTGCCATGCTGATAAGCGTGGGCGGCCTTGTTTCGCTATTTTGCACGATCACCAGAGTCGTGTATCAGCTAGGAGTTCTTGTCTCGATGTTTTTCAGCTTGTCTGCTCATTGTCCGTGCCTCATATCCACACACAAGGTACAGGTTCTATGTAACACTGCAACACTCTTTTTCTTGTTAGGTCCATTAGGTTACGCTTTGTTATGTTTTGTTTCACTGCACATTGGGCATTCCCATACATGCTCAGTCCTCCGATGCGGCAGTCATTCCAAAGTATACATGCTCTCTGTTCCCATAAGGAGTTAGTTATAACATCTCTTCTCCTGACCTCGGAGATGTCACTGGCGTGCTTGACCAGGCTGCACTTCCAGTTCGTGCAGTCGGGATTCGCCGGAGTCGTGTCGGTAATCGCCAAATGAGTCTCTACTGCATTAATTATATCAGCCCTGTCCATGCTTCTGCCCATTTGTATTGGTGCATTATTTGCCAGCTGGTCTGTGTGTTCATTACCATTTACTCCGGCATGTACGGGTACGTGCATCCATGTGAGTGATGTGAGGCACAACATCCGAATGCTGTCTATCCATTCAGAGCGAAAAATGACGTTTGTGATTTTTTTGTAGTTTATTCATGGAGTCTAACATGAGTACCGCATGTGTGACTTCCTGTTCTGATGTCCACGCGACTGCCCAGGGAGGGGAGGGGAAAAAGGGGGGGGGGTGAACTCCGTAGTCACGTTTGTTGTAGTTGTAACAGAGCATCATCTCTGTTAGGGAGTTAATGGGTTAATGGGTGGTGCGCAAAGGGGGAAAGACTAATATACAAGGCACGGCTGAGCATCCCATTGGGATGTAACTAGGGATTCTCACGCGTGACGGAAAAGATAGCAACGAGTTAGTGATTAGCCAGCAGTCTTAGAGCGAGGTCACGTTTAAGTCACCATCAAGTATTGTTGAGATATCTGGACCTCTGTTATTTGTCTACGATATTTATAAGAATCTGTAAACCTGAAGCAACTACAATTAAATGTCATACATCAGAAGACTGCTGGAGTTATGTTATTTCTGACTTAACCAATTCGCTACTCTGTCACATAGTCACCTTAACTTGTGCAATTATTTGACAGGTAGCCACCTTCGGTAAATCAGGGCGAGAGAAGTTAACGGTAATTTTCCTCGCCTCCCATAATTTCCTCCTTCTGTTATCAATTTCCACTGAGCAAGAAAACAAATGCCTGTGTAGAACATGAGACGCACGATATACACACCACATGCGTATTCGTTTACTATCTAGCTTCGCAGACATGACAAGAAAACGGTCAACGTTCGCTGGCAGTGTGATGAGAACAGATAAACATGGACTGTTATAACAAGCGCTTGGTTCAACCGAAAGCTAGAAAGAGGATACGAGAGAGAACAAGGGAGTGGGGTTATGAAGAACACGAAGACTTTATAGTATTATGGCATAGCCAACAGACGATTTGATAAAAAAGCACAAGAGAATGCGGATTGTAGGCGGGCATTACCGCTAAAGCCAGTCAGCACCGCGCTTGAAGACAAAGAGGTAGAAGAAGGTGGAGGAAACAAAGAAGACCTCTGAATTCGCAGTGGGTTCGCTTGGTGGCTAGGGACACTGGCAGCGGTAAAAGTTTATACACACGCAAAAATCAGTTCGGTGCACTAGACGTTATAGCACAATATGGACTACGCTTAAGTTCACGGCCAGCGAACACAAGAAGAAGAAGCAACAGCTAAATGAGCAGGACGCGGAGACGAAGACGCGGTGTTGGCGAAGAAAGACGTCGTGGTGGATTAGTTCGCAGACAGCACGACATATATAAGGAAAGATAACACGACATATATAAAGACAGAGAACACGACATATATAAGGACAGAGAACACGACATATATAAGGACAGAGAACACAACATATATAAGTACAGAGAACACAACATATATAAGGACACACAACACGACATATATAAGTACAGAGAACACAACATATATAAGTACACACAACACGACATATATAAGTACACACAACACGACATATATAAGTACAGAGAACACAACATATATAAGTACACACAACACGACATATATAAGTACACACAACACGACATATATAAGTACACACAACACGACATATATAAGTACACACAACACGACATATATAAGTACACACAACACGACATATATAAGTACAGAGAACACAACATATATAAGTACACACAACACGACATATATAAGTACACACAACACGACATATATAAGTACACACAACACGACATATATAAGTACACACAACACGACATATATAAGGACACAACACGACATATCTAAGGACACGCATCACGACATAAATAAGGACACGCAACACGACACATATAAGAACACGCAACACGACACATATAAGGACACACAACACGACACATATAAGGACACACAACACGACATATCTAAGTACACACAACACGACATATGTAAGGATACACAACAAGACATATACAAGGACAGACAACGCAACATAAATAAAGACAGATCGATTGGTCGTTACAAATACAGCACTATTTGACGGGTGGGTACACAACAACTCCAGGCCTCAACAAGTGTCCAGACATGTAAAGCCACAAGGATGAAACGAACACAATTGCAGCATTTCAACCCTTTCACGGAAGCAGATATACGCATCTATATTTTTGAAAGAAGCCTTAGATACACCATAAAGTTCCCAATTACAACCAAGTCGACACTCTAAGGTTGAACGGGGCCATTCGTCTCAAGCAAAGCGAAGCGAAGCGTTACAAATCCATATATATACAATAATACAGATACGCTTACAAGCACACTGTCGCTACATAGACATACAGGCATCTGTACAAATATACAGACACGGTCAGAAGGACATGTGGTCATTAGACACACACACAGGTTCGTCATTAGATATACAGAGATGTTGGTCATTATAGTCTGTTTACTTTTGTCTGCCCCAATATAGCATATAACCTTATCATTTTGTCCACCCAACAAAAAAATTTTTTTGTTCTCGAGATTGTAAAACAGATTTCAAAGTTTATTTATATGCCGTATATAATTTACGGGACAGAGATGAAGTGCATGTCCCGTAAGACGATGTATTACGTCTTCACACGGAAACACTAGCGTTGAATAGGAAATTTTCTTGTGGGACATGGGATTGGCGTTATGACAAGAGCCTCGGGTAGTGGAACGGGGCATTACTGTAACACAAGTTTGTTAGCGAGAAATCACTAGTTTTTCACCAAAACATCAAAGAAATGTCGTCGCTTTCCTTGATTTAAGTTGCTTTTGGACCCATCAAAGACATATTCCTTGGGTGGGGGTAAATATAAGACGGCAGGAAACATTTCATAACGATGCAACAGGCTGTTTTCAAAATAATTGATCGTGAATGAAGGCATTCATTTCTGGACAGACTATAGACATACATACATCCGTGAACATATACATAGAGACAAACATATTGATCGCTAGACTGACAGAGAAACTAAATGGCTTGTCGTTAGACAGACAGACGCTCCTGAATATCTACAGAGAGACAGACATGCTGACCATAAGACAGACAGACTATAGCCAGTTTACTTTTGTCTGCCCCAATATAACATTCCATATCTCAGTAACCAACTGAGGGAAAATGATGAGATTTAGCATATAACTGCCAGACGACATCTCGGGGTATATAATAATTCAAACAATGCAACTTGATAACAAAACACAGCTCGTAAACAACAGTCGTCAAATGCAGGTTTCAGAAGCCAAAACGGAACTGAAGAACTAAGTCTACTCCGTTAGACTTTGGCAGTTACGACGCTGTTTATTTTCGCAGCGCACAGGCTTGTAGCAACGACAATAATAAATAATAACATACTGTGCCTGTTCTGACCAGGTCGGGCAGTATTACAATTATAATTAAGACGAATAATATGTCCCAAGCCATCTCCGCTCGAACTCTAAACAATGTCCTTGCCCGTCCACACGGCGTCCTTCTCTCTATCTTCTAAGTGTCCTTCCTGCCGTTTATCTGACATCGAGTTTTCTGCGTTCGTCTGCCTGTTTATTTGTGGCTTAGATGAATGTTGTCTCCACAGATTGTCTCGTCCATTCCAGTTATTAACTCAGCCACTAAAGCGATATAAAGCCAGTGCCTAGCCAACCTATCGTTCCCAAATCAACATAAGCTGCCGCTCCTAAGAAGCTCCCAAGTCCGTCTGTCTTTTTTGTTGTTGACAATCTTCCGTGACGTTTCTGTGTTACCACGTCATATCCTTAGATTTATTAGCGTTTTGGCTTTGGGATTCTCTGATATTTCTAATTTGTCTTATTACGTCACACCTGCTACTTGGCAATAACTTTATCATTATGTCCACCCCAAAAAAAATTGTGTTCTCGAGATTGTACATAAGATTTCAAAGTTTGTTTATATGCGGTATATAATTTACGGGTCAGAGTTGAAGTGCACATTATTAAATGTGTTACGTCTTCACACGGAAACATTAGCGTTGAATAGTTAATTTTCTTGTGGGACATGGGATTGGCGTTATGACAAGAGCCTCGCGTAGTGGAGCGGGGCATTACTGTAAAACAAGTTTGTTAGCGAGAAATCACTAGTTTTTCACCAAAACATCTATGAAATGTCGTCGCTTTCCATGATTTAAGTTGCTTTTGGACCTATCAAAGACATATTCCTTGGGTGGGGGTAAATATAAGGCGGCAGGAAAAATTTCATAACGATGTAACAGACAGTTTTCAAAATAATTGACCGTGAAAGAAGGCATTCATTTCTGGACAGACTATAACTGGCTGGTTGTTAGACAGATAATTCTGGATTCATCATCATCATCATCATCATCATCATCATCATCATCATCATCATCATCATCATCATCATCATCATCATCACGTACCGTGCCGATAAGCGTGGACGGCCATGTTTTGCCATCTCACACTATCACCAGCTTTATGTTCCTGTCTCGACCATACCACGTGGCCAGGCCATCCAGGTATTTACTTCTCTGTCTTCCTCTTGTTCTTTTCCCATCCATCTTGCCAGTTGTCACAAAGTGCTCCAGTTTATTTCTTTTCATAACGTGTACACAAAAATCTCGACCGTCTAGGTTTCATTTTCTTGACTGATTAAATGCTAAACAAAATTAAGGTCTGCACCAAACATGGAACACAATCAAATTTAATCATTATAATGTAAATTTCCTTTCACTGAGCATTAAAATTGCGGAAGAAACCACGAAACAAAAAAAAATTAATAATAACGCGATGACCCTAGTATGGGGATATATCGTCCTTCTATCCAAATAGAAGATCACATTTGGCGATGTATTAACCTTCGACCCTGAATCAGTTAATCAGTGAACTCATGAATCACCTCAAGCATGTCCACCGTGCCCTCCACAGCGACATGTTATGCAGCGTGACGGCCTACGCCTATACCGTACTGATGACGGCCAAGATGTACTCCCTGACCTGGCTCAGCGTGGACCACTACGTGGCGGTCCGCAAGCCCCTGAGGCACGACGTCATGATGTCATCCAAGAGAAGCCTCTGCTGGATCAGCTTCTCCTGGATGGTGGCCATCTCTTATTGCTGCCCACTTGTGTTTTCTTTCGAGGTTGGTGCTGTTTTTGTTTTTTGTTTTTCTTTTAATTTTTTTTTTCCATTACAGTCAGCGAATGTAAGAATGTGCACAATGAAGTCTACTTCTTCTGTGTCTCCATTTACCTCAGAGAGAGAGAGAGAGAGAGAGAGAGAGAGAGAGAGAGAGAGAGAGAGAGAGAGAGAGAGAGAGAGAGAGAGAGAGAAAGAGAGAGAGAGAGTGGGGGGGGGGGGGGGGGGTACGGAAGAGGGGAGATGTGAAGATCCTTTAAATCGCCCTTTCAAATGCTGTTTATAAGTTAGTATTCATTTCTCTAAGGTTGTTCTTGATACTGTCACTCCTTCTTGTATGTGGTCTTCTAGAGTGGGGATTAGAACCAGAATCGCTATGGCAGAGGTAGCCTTTTGCGAGATGGAAAACATTCTGACCAATAAAAAGATGCAAAAACTGCAACGAGATTAAGAGTGTTGGAGTGCTACAAAGAACCTGTACTTTTGTATCGATGATAAACGTGGACAATGAGCAGAATAGCTCAAAAACATCTGATGGCTGTGGAAATGTGGTTTCTGAGAAATATGCAATGTATGCCAAGATAAGAAGAAGAAGAAGAAGAAGAAGAAGAAGAAGAAGAAGAAGAAGAAGAAGAAGAAGAAGAAGAAGAAGAAGAAGAAGAAGAAGAAGAAGAAGAAGAAGAAGAAGAAGAAGAAGAAGAAGAAGATTGATTGATTGATTGATTGATTGATTGATTGTTTTAAGAACCGACATCACAGCATTCGGGGCATTCCCATAAGCGCTCCGTTCCCATCCTCAGAAGCCAGCGAAGAGTTCCAACCCCAATAGTACCAGTAGCAATCTGATTATATGTGCGTCTCACCTTTCCTCTAAGCGTCGAGCATCGGCCAGATCCCCTCGTCACTCCACGCTGTCGCATTCTTGCCAGACCATGGTGATCCATTTGCTCCTCCGTGGTGTACACGTGCTCCCACAAGGCCGCAACCACGTCTGCCTTATCATGCATCAATACTCCACCAAGTTTTGCAGAGCCAGCCAATCTGTCTGCCTGTTCATTCCCCAGCACACCAGCATGCCCCGGAGAAAACATCCAGACGATGCTTGCCACCCGTGACTTCCGAAGCGAAGCAAGCCACTCGGCACGAAGCTTGCCTGTCCTCACCCTACTCAGCATGCTTTCTGAGTCAGTTACAATCACGATGTGTGTGTGTATCGTATTCTCCATCCAGCGGAAAGCTGTACTGACTGCCTCCACCTCCATTCTTAAGCTAGATGTTGTGGTATCATATGCCAGCTCTCCTGTACCAAATGTCGACCATTAGCCTTTGCCAAGAAACCCCAGGCACTTCTACTACTTCTCAACACCGAACCATCTGTGTAGATAATCACATCACCCGGGCGAGCATTATCCTGAATTAGTTGCTGGATTTCCACTTCTGTGGCCCCTGCTGGCCACTCCCTGCACTCCCGGCTCAATGTGATTATAACTCTGCACAAGTCTGACTGCTCCGCTGGCACTCTGACCCACTCCTCTCCTCGCCTAATGTTTTACAAGGGCACACCTGTCTGATCGTATCCTCCGCCTGAGCCATCCATGATTTCCCTCTTATCAGTCGCTGGCCCTTAACTGCGTCCAGCGCCTCATGCAACGGGTGATCTGTGTCAGCAGCTACTCTGAGGTATGCCTTCGCCTGCATCACCTTGAGCCTACCAGCAACAGTCGGCAAACCAAGGATGTACCGCATACACACCACTGGGGTGTCTCTGGTGCATCCCAGAATGACCCGCATAGCCTCGTTCTGTATGCGCTCCAATCTCACCAGCTGACTCTTTGAGACAGTGAGCAGTCCTAGTCCATAATCAATCGCTGAGAGGATCAAGTGCTGGTATAGTCTGAAAAGCATTCTCTGCTCTATGTCCATTGCAGCCATAGTTTTAAGTGCGTTGAGTCCCTTTTGAGATCTTGTCACAACCGTCTCCACATGATCCTTGAAGGACAGGCTCCTGTCAAATGTGATTCCCAGATACTTCAGTTTGTTCTCTCTGTTGACGCTTCCACCATCTATCGTGAGGCTTGGAACATCAGCTCTCACAATCCTGTTGTCCAGAGAGCACCACAAAACAGCTGCCTTTTCCGGGTGGATGACAGCACCCATTTCAGTGCACCAGTCAATCACTTTGTCTACTGTCGCCTGTAGCTCCTGTGCTGTTTTCTCCCTATCTCTCCCCTGCCTATATGCAAGAATATCATCTGCAAATGTTAGTATCCTTCCAACCCCTGGTGCTTCTAGGTTTGCAATTTTGCTCGTATACACGTTAAAGAGCACCGGTGAGATTGCGGATCCCTGTGGCAGTCCCGGGGTTAAAATATGTGGCTCTGAGGTCCATGCACCCAGACGGAGAGCAATCCGACGAGAATGCAGGACGGCTGCTATCCAGTTCACCAACCAGGGATTGACCCCCTTCTCCATCAGTGCGGTCATCAAAATATCATATCGAACTCTATTGTACGCATCCTCGAGATCAAGCGCTGCCGCCATCGTTTCCTGTCTACTCTGGAACCCCTCATAAACGTCAAAGGCAAAAGTGGCTGCATTTGACCAGGTATCTTTTCCTGGCCTGTAGCTCCCCAGGCCTCTTGGAAGAAGCTTCCCCCTTTCCAAAAACTCTTGCAGCTTGACAGCGACTATCTTCTCTAAAACCTTCCCAAATGTATTTTGAAGGGTGATGATCCTAAAGCCGCTAAGCTTTGAATGATCCTTGAACGGTTTTGGGAGAGGGATGAGATAACTGTGTACCCAATCCTGCGGTACTGATGCTGTCCTAATGCTCTGGTTAAAGCAGTCGGTCATCTCCTTCAGGTCTACATCGCTCAAAGCCTTCATGTGGCCTTACCTGACCCCATAAGGCCCTGGTGCCGTGTCTTTTGCCTTTTTCAAAATATATTTAACATCTTCAACCCGTATGATGTCTTCATAAGGCATATTCTTTATGGTGCCAGATAACTCCTTTCTAACTGCATCCCTGGTGTCCACATCATCATGATTGGTCTGCTCTAAAAATCTCTGGAGAAACGCCTCCCCTTTCTCTGTGTCTGTTGTCACGCGCACACCATCATCTCTATAAATTGTTCCCACTGTCATAGGCCGATCTTTTCTTTGTATTTGTCTGTGCAGTTTCCAGAACTTTCGCAGTGTTTTATCACCTCCAATCTCATTCATGAAACATTCCCATTTTGCCTTTTTGGCCTCTGCAGCACAGCGCTTGAAAACCTCCACCTTGTCTTTCTTGACATTTTCCGCCGTGTCCACTTCCTCTCGTGAGCTTCTGGGTGTCTGTCGCACTTTCCTTAGCTGCTTCACTGCAGCTCTCTTTGCTTTCCAAGCCTGGTCTACTTCTGGGGTCCACCATGGGGGATGCAAAAAAGGATTTTTAACAGCCCTGTTGCATGCCCCCTGTCTGAGGCGTCCAAGAAGGCTGTCGGTCCACTCATACCGGAAGGTCTTGCGCGCTCTCCCAGCCTTAACTTTCCTGGATTTAGAGATCAGGACTGAGCATGGCATGTGATCACTCCCATGGTCATTCAAAACAGTCCACTTTACATCAAGGACTGATGACTGGGAGACAAGTGCCAAGTCAATAGCTGTGTCCGCATCGCCAGGCCTCATTGCCATTCTAGTCGGCCTACCATCATTTATGCAGACCACATCGGAGTCCACCATGGCATCCGCAAGGGCAATTCCCTGTCGGTTTTCTCCACTGCTGTCCCAATCTCTGTTCCTCGCATTGAAGTCTCCACATATGAGTAGCCTATCACCTGGTAATTCCTCCAATTCCTTAAGCCAGTCCCAGTGCTCCTTTCTGACAAAACTGTCCACTGTGGCATATACATTTATGATGTTCCAACTTAAACCCCCAATCTCCATTTGTATACCCTGGACCTCTCTTGCACTGTGATTCCACTGGCTCAAGTCAAGTACCACATGCTTCACTCCTTCCTTCACCAGCAGACCTTGCCCACGTCTCATCTGCCCAGTAGGGTTTATATAACTGGCGTACCCAGGGCAATGGTATTTGTCTGTATTTAGCTCCTGGAGCATGAGGACATCAAAATCATATATTAGCCTCTCCAATACAGGACCTCTCTGCCTGGCACTACGACAGTTCCAATATCCCACTCTTACATGGTTGAGACCTAGTCTCTCCACTTTTCGTCTTGTTCTCCTGGCGCCTGCCCTCCTATTTCTATGCCTTCTTCTCACTACCATTTCCTCGTCTTCTCCTCTTCACTCTCTCTTCGCTAGCCCCTGAAGGATGTGTCAAGCGCAGAGCACGTGCTCCGTAGCTCCGGCGACGATTCCCTTGTTCAAATAATACCATATACACAAAGTTTGGATATTGCAGGAAATGAGCGGTCACCCTAGTAGAGCCTGCCTGCTAGGGAAGGGGCAGGGGATGTCCCTCAGGAGTCCATACGCCTGGCGCCGCCCCGCCCGCATACCAGACGTTCCACGTTCACGACCAACTCACCCGTGGCCATTCAGTCCTCGGCACGTCGGTCCACCTTCAACTTGGGGGTTTATAATCGGAGTTTTCCATCTCCTAGATTGGCTGCTGTAATAGCTAACGGGCCCAATCTACCCGGGGGCAAGAGGTTCCAGCGCCTCATTTATGGCGAGCACAGTAGATACATGTGTACGGGAAACAAGACCAATGCCATACACTCTCTATCACATAGATTGTTTGCACATTGATGAATGTTACTTCGGGTTGGGGGAGGGGTGAGGGGGTGAAGATTAAGACCACGTACCTTTTGTTTACACATTGATCATTGTTACATAATAGATCCTACAGGTCATATATCATTTGTCTACACATTGATAAATTTTATATAAGGGATCATACAAGTCATATATCACTTGTCTACACATTGATCAATGTTACATAAAGGATCATGCAGATCATATGTCACTTGTCTACACATTGATGAATGTTACATAATGGATTATACAGGTCATATATCACTTGGTTGCACATTGCTGAATGTTACTCCGGAGATGATGGTGAAGAAGAAGAAGAAGAAGAAGAAGAAGAAGAAGAAGAAGAAGAAGAAGAAGAAGAAGAAGAAGAAGAAGAAGAAGAAGAAGAAGAAGAAGAAGAAGAATGATTGAATGAATGAATGAATGAATGAATATCATATGCACATCCACTAATACTGGAGGTCTTGTATCCCTGACCAGTCAGCAACATTCAGCGAATCCACGTTTGTTTGCATGGTGGACAGCACACAGAAGATCGCCTACACTCTAACAGCCTGGGTTCTGGCATCATTGCCTAGTGTTCTCGCTCTGGCTGTCACCAATGCTTATCTCTTCACCAAGTAAGTGTTGCTGCGTAATGAGGTTTGTTGATTATCACATTTTTTAAAAAATTATCAATGAATTTATGTTAATTGGACTTGTACTATTAAAGATAAACTATCCGTGCACGTAAAGAAACGAAAGGGTTAAAAATGGCAAGACTGCATGGTACCTGGCCCTCTCCAGAATGGCTCGGTCTTTTCAGTATGGCGGCCTTCTCAAAGCCTCGCACAGAGCACGAACTTCGTAACTCCAGCCACGTCCCCAGAGGGTCTCAGAAAACAACATCTGCACTCGTGAACCGAATGAGGGAATTCGGGATCGAACCCACGATCTTCACAGTGAGAGGCTGGCAGCTTGACCTAGTCGCCAAGTAGGACCACAGACACATATGAATGGTCCGGTAGTGACCTTTGAAATAAACCGGTTTAAAACCAAAATTAAATTGAGTTCAGACACACGTGTAGTGTGATTATTATGGTAATGCGTCGAGAGTTCAACATCGGAAACGCTGGGTAGGTCTTCAAAAACCAGCGAAGAGCCCCGGTGCTAGTGGTACCAGCTGCTATTTCATTAAGAGTCCCTCTGGCATTTCCTCGGAGAATTTAGTGTCGGCCATATCCTCTAATTACTCCCTGCCGCACCATTCTCTCCAGGCGAGGCGATGGAGATGTATATATTTTCCACACTATACCTTTGATTGAAGGTGTTCCCACCTTGGTGGGGGGGGGGGCGTTTCTCAATGACCCTGAGAGCTATGCCGGCGGTAGTGTAGCTACCAGCAGGGCCTCCCAAGCCGGACAGGTCAAAGAGTAGAGAACAGACAAAGAGAAACACCCTGGTACGTAATAATTACTTATTTTTGTTTTTAAGAAGCACAGCTGTCCATATCTTCATTTCGCAGGTCTTTCAAACTCAGGATCCAGTTTCATGAGAAATTATTTGTGGATTTATCGTCTCGACCACGCAACTACCAAATCACATTTGTTATGTGCGCACTGTTTGCTTTCGTGTGGATTCCCTTCCTTATTATCTTGTAAGTAGCGACTTGTTTTCCAACTTGTAGTGTGACAAATAACCACGTATGTTTCACAGTTTACAGCTAACAATATTCTAGCCATTAATACAGAGTCGAAAGCTGTAGGTCATACATTACATGTGTGTAAAGCACCAA
Source organism: Cepaea nemoralis (assembly GCA_014155875.1). Taxonomy (NCBI): domain Eukaryota; kingdom Metazoa; phylum Mollusca; class Gastropoda; order Stylommatophora; family Helicidae; genus Cepaea; species Cepaea nemoralis. The sequence continues at coordinate 86,406 of JACEFZ010011101.1, forward strand.
AATAAACAGCGTTCACAGAATCATTGACCTTCTTGGGACAAACAGACGGATGAATGGATGGTTAATTAGACGGACGAACAGACAGATGTATAGACAGACACATAGATAGATGAACGGACGGATGGATATAAGGGCGGACGGAAGGACAGATGGGTGAATGGGTGAAATGGGATGGATGGATGGATGGATGTATAGACAGACACGCAGACTGACGGATGGACGGATAGATAGATGGATGGATGTATAGACAGGCAAGCAAACTGACAGATAGATGGATGGATGGATGGGATGGATGGATGGATGGATGGATGGATGGATGGGTGGGTGAATGGATGGGTGGATGGGATGGACGGAAAGAATGACGTATAATTTTCAGAATTGATCTGGGAAGAAAAGCCGGCTAGGGATGGAACTGACCCCAACACCTGATGATGGCATGGCCCAGTCATTCAACGTATGTTCTGTTTACAATATCTGCGATAAAGCTGCGGGAAAGTAAACAATATAGAAAACAGAAAGTGTAGAGCACCTTTACAAAATACAATTACGGGGAAAAAGATGACGTTTCAGTGGCAACCCTTCGTCATTAATGCAACAACAGGTAAACACAACAAGACACAAACAACGGAGATGACACTACACTGATCATATTAAGGGATAATAAGAATAATTTTAAAAGCTGTGTCGTACTTATCTCACGGCTCACTGAGTATGAAGTCATTTCTGAACAACCAAACACTAGGATCCAGTCAAGTGTGTGAAGATTGTGAAGGCAACATTCGTTCCACACACCTACATCCAGACTCCTTCCATACATCGCACACAGATAATCTCAGAACAGTGCACGAATACGTGATGCCTGTAAGTGTCGCAATATATGCTTTACACTGACACATGTTTTGCTGTGGGCAGGTTATCTGGTTTATCAGTGTTGTCAGGATGGCGACATATCCTGTCTGCTGTTTGTGATTTTCAACTGTCGAGAAATGTAAGCATCCGCAACGTGCACAACAGACCTCATTGTCATAGTAGAGTGCGCTTACCTGGTGCAGGGTCAGTAGTCCTGGTCCAATCCTCATCAGTGACAGAAGAAATTTTTTTTTTTCTGACCAGTGCTACCCTGGGAGTAGACCCAGCCTCACAAGACGGGTAGCGGACATCTGTAAGAATTGTCTGGGAAGGTAAAGCTGTGAGGTAGAGAACTGGCAAACCCCATCTTACGATGCCGTGGCCACGACGACCTAACAGTTGACACCCCTTGGACTACCTAACCTAAGACTGCTATACATCTGATGCACTAGTCCATGACCAAGGCAGATATGACGTGGTACACACCCGAGCCGCTAACGCATATTCAGGGTGGATATGGATTAAGGTCCTCTACAGCTGAGTTAGCATCCACCTACAGATGGATTAAGATGTACCTACAGCTGGATTAGCATGTACCGACAGCTGGATTAGGATCTACCCACAGCTGGATTAGCATGTACCTACAGCTGGATTAGCATGTACTGACAGCTGGATTAGGATCTACCCACAGCTGGATTAGCATGTACCGACAGCTGGATTAGGATCTACCCAAAGCTGGATTAGCATGTACCTACAGCTGGATTAGCATGTACCGACAGCTGGATTAGGATCTACCCACAGCTGGGTTAGCATGTACCGACAGCTGGATTAGGATCTACCCAAAGCTGGATTAGCATGTACCTACAGCTGGATTAGCATGTACCGACAGCTGGATTAGGATCTACCCACAGCTGGGTTAGCATGTACCGACAGCTGGATTAGGATCTACCCACAGCTGGATTAGCATGTACCGACAGCTGGATTAGCATGTACCGACAGCTGGATTAGCATGTACCGACAGCTGGATTAGGATCTACCCACAGTTGGTTTAGCATGTACCGACAGCTGGATTAGCATGTACCGACAGCTGGATTAGGATCTACCCACAGCTGGATTAGCATGTACCGACAGCTGGATTAGGATCTACCCACAGCTGGATTAGCATGTACCGACAGCTGGATTAGCATGTACCGACAGCTGGATTAGGATCTACCCACAGCTGGATTAGCATGTACCGACAGCTGGATTAGGATCTACCCACAGCTGGATTAGCATGTACCTACAGCTGGATTAGCATGTACCGACAGCTGGATTAGGATCTACCCACAGCTGGGTTAGCATGTACCGACAGCTGGATTAGGATCTACCCAAAGCTGGATTAGCATGTACCTACAGCTGGATTAGCATGTACCGACAGCTGGATTAGGATCTACCCACAGCTGGGTTAGCATGTACCGACAGCTGGATTAGGATCTACCCAAAGCTGGATTAGCATGTACCTACAGCTGGATTAGCATGTACCGACAGCTGGATTAGGATCTACCCACAGCTGGGTTAGCATGTACCGACAGCTAGATTAGGATCTACCCACAGCTGGATTAGCATGTACCGACAGCTGGATTAGCATGTACCGACAGCTGGATTAGCATGTACCGACAGCTGGATTAGGATCTACCCACAGTTGGTTTAGCATGTACCGACAGCTGGATTAGCATGTACCGACAGCTGGATTAGGATCTACCCACAGCTGGATTAGCATGTACCGACAGCTGGATTAGGATCTACCCACAGCTGGATTAGCATGTACCGACAGCTGGATTAGCATGTACCGACAGCTGGATTAGGATCTACCCACAGCTGGATTAGCATGTACCGACAGCTGGATTAGCATGTACCGACAGCTGGATTAGCATATACGGACAGCTGGATTAGGATCTACCCACAGCTGGATTAGCATGTACCGACAGCTGGATTAGCATGTACCGACAGCTGGATTAGGATCTATCCACAGCTGGATTAGCATGTACCGACAGCTGGATTAGCATGTACCGACAGCTGGATTAGCATGTACCGACAGCTGGATTAGGATCTACCCACAGCTGGATTAGCATGTACCGACAGCTGGATTAGCATGTACCGACAGCTGGATTAGCATGTACCGACAGCTGGATTAGGATCTACCCACAGTTGGTTTAGCATGTACCGACAGCTGGATTAGCATGTACCGACAGCTGGATTAGGATCTACCCACAGCTGGATTAGCATGTACCGACAGCTGGATTACCTTGTACCGACAGCTGGATTAGCATGTACCGACAGCTAGATTAGGATCTACCCACAGCTGGATTAGCATGTACCGACAGCTGGATTAGAATCTACCCACAGCTGGATTAGCATGTACCGACAGCTGGATTACCTTGTACCGACAGCTGGATTAGCATGTACCGACAGCTAGATTAGGATCTACCCACAGCTGGATTAGCATGTACCGACAGCTGGATTAGCATGTACCGATAGCTGGATTAGCATGTACCGACAGCTGGATTAGGATCTACCCACAGCTGGATTACCTACAGCTAGATTAGGATATACTTAAATATGGATTACCTACAGCTGGATTATCAAAGTTAGTTGCATGTACTTTACAGGACATAGCAGTCAAGCCCAGCATTTTTTTGGGGGTGTGAGGGGGCTGTTCGTGATTCCTGGGCAAGTTTTACGTTCAGTAATTTGCCATTGCTTTCTGAACTGTCGGCACCCATACCATTTCATAAAAAACGACATTGCTGTGTTTCGAACGCTGGTATACGGGGTTACGAGCTGTGCCCGTAATCTGGATTACCTGCAGCTGGATTAGGATCTACCTAAATCTGGATTACCTACAGCTGGATTAGGATCTACCTAAATCTGGATTACCTGCAGCTGGATTAGGATCTACCTAAATCTGGATTACCTGCAGCTGGATTAGGTTCTACCTAAATCTGGATTACCTACAGCTGGATTAGGATCTACCTAAATCTGGATTACCTACAGCTGGATTAGGATCTACCTAAATCTGCATTACCTACCGCTGGATTAGGATCTACCTAAATCTGGATTACCTGCAGCTGGATTAGGTTCTACCTAAATCTGGATTACCTGCAGCTGGATTAGGATCTACCTAAATCTGGATTACCTGCAGCTGTATTAGGATCTACCTACAACTGGATTACCTACCGGTGGATTAGGATCTACCTAAATCTGGATTACTTACAGCTGGATTAGGATCTACCTAAATCTGGATTACCTGCAGCTGGATTAGGATCTACCTAAATCTGGATTACCTACAGCTGAATTACGATCTACCTACAGCTGGATCAACATATACTTACATCAAGATTAACCTGTCTATTGCTGGATCAGACCCCGTCACTTGCCGGGTTAGAGACAGGCACCATCCCTCCATACACTACCCCCAACTTCAACGTTTGGCCATAGTTATTGTTCCACGTACAATCACCTGTCCCTTTTAGCACAAGTTAGCATAAAGACGCACACTATCCTAACATCCAATCTTGCACTATTCCACAGTTTGATGAAGGAGATCGCAGAGGCAAACATCAGCCGTAAACTACAATTCTACTTTTTCTGGCTGGGGGTGAGTTCCAGCTTCGGGCAGTTTTTTGTGCTTCTGCTAATGAGCGGGAACTTCCGCAATGCACTGTGGGACCTGTGCCAGTTTCCTGGTTTGTGCAATGCGTGCTATGCAGGTTCAAACAGAGCGTCAATTGATGTCAATATTATTACTCTACCCAAGAAGCGGTAATACTGACATCACTTGTATGTTTTTGGGTTTTTTTAATGGTCACGTGGTTGCTGTTTCTTAACTGTGGCAGTTATACATTTGAGCAACGGTTTTAACATGATAGACAGGGTGTAGGTGAATTTATGGCAATTTTATTATTTAACTGATTAAGTTCTACGGGATGATTAATCGTCTTAAGACACTTCCCGTGTCCGCCGTGTGCTTTTATATAGCCGAAATGTTGTCACTGTGTTATAATAAATGTCAGCTGCCATATTAACAACTTTTAATCTGTGACACGCCCTACACTTTCCATCTTTCATGTTTGTTTTGTCCAAGCCTACTATTTGCTTGGTACAGAATCTGTTAAACTCAGTTTATACTAAAGAAATCCACTAGACATCGATAAGTTACTCATTGCATGACCTGTTAGACTGTCCGCCTTTAGCCATTCGGTTCCATCATTTCCAGAGAGTAATATTGCCTGTACTCATTCTGACGTTGTAACGTACAACATTTCTATCCCAGGTGTTATTGTAACTACTTCAGTTCCTGTGGGCACGGGGCTGGAGTCTGTAGAAGAGGGCATATCTAGAATCCACGGACTTTCTCTGTGCCGAACAGGTTACAAATGCAATTCGTAATCCCACATAGCACGTTCGAAACACAGCTGCAGGCGATTTAGTAGCAAACCGCCTTGCCTTGGTTTCCCGTACAAAAAATGGTATAAATGCCGATCGTTCAGACAGCAATGGCAAACTACTGAACGTACACTTGCTAAGAAATTACAAATAGCCATTAAAGGATGGGGTTGACTGCGACGTCCTGCAAATGATATGCAACTAACGTAAAAATCCACGGAGGAAACATGATCACCCAGCCTGAGCCTCAGATCACCCAGCCTGAGCCTCAACCCAGTGCAGTCTCTATGTGCTGTGATGAATGATGGCCTGGTTACATCTGAATTTGACTTTCAGTGCAGTCTCTATGTGCTGTGCTGAATGATGGCCTGGTTACATCTGAATTTGACTTTCAGTGCAGTCTCTATGTGCTGTGCTGAATGATGGCCTGGTTACATCTGAATTTGACTTTCAGTGCAGTCTCTATGTGCTGTGCTGAATGATGGCCTGGTTACATCTGAATTTGACTTTCAGTGCAGTCTCTATGTGCTGTGCTGAATGATGGCCTGGTTACATCTGAATTTGACTTTCAGCAGATCTGTGTTCGCTCGCCTTGAACTTAAAAGTAGTCCACACACGTGTTAATACTTCTAGTAGTTGCCAGTTTTGGGAAGTGCACTGAACTGTTTGCGTGTGGATTAGCTGTCCCTGTTACCCGTGTCCCTCGCCATCAGGCAAATCCACTCCGACTTCTGGGGTAATGTAATTTATGTCCCCAAGTCAAGGACGAGAAGTCAACATTTTAGTCCAGCAGACTAGTGTGGTGGTTGAACCCGATACCTTGACATCAAAACACCGTAAGTTGAAAAGCCAGCGCTCTTATCCATTCGTCCATGCTGGCCACCTTCCGCAGATATGAAGTGTCAGTAGCAGCCTGGCACATGCTGCAGGTTTCTGGGTCTGGCACATGCTGCAGGTTTCTGGGTCTGGCACATGCTGCAGGTTTCTGGGTCTGGCATATGCTGCAGGTTTCTGGGTCTGGCACATGCTGCAGGTTTCTGGGTCTGGCACATGCTGCAGGTTTCTGGGTCTGGCACATGCTGCAGGTTTCTGGGTCTGGCATATGCTGCAGGTTTCTGGGTCTGGCACATGCTGCAGGTTTCTGGGTCTGGCATATGCTGCAGGTTTCTGGGTCTGGCACATGCTGCAGGTTTCTGGGTCTGGCATATGCTGCAGGTTTCTGGGTCTGGCACATGCTGCAGGTTTCTGGGTCTGGCATATGCTGCAGGTTTCTGGGTCTGGCACATGCTGCAGGTTTCTGGGTCTGGCACATGCTGCAGGTTTCTGGGTCTGGCACATGCTGCAGGTTTCTGGGTCTGGCATATGCTGCAGGTTTCTGGGTCTGGCACATGCTGCAGGTTTCTGGGTCTGGCACATGCTGCAGGTTTCTGGGTCTGGCATATGCTGCAGGTTTCTGGGTCTGGCACATGCTGCAGGTTTCTGGGTCTGGCACGGGCAAGCGTAGCTCTGACATATGTTGTCAATGGATATTGTACCGCTGTATCGGGTCAGGAGACCTGATAGGTGTGAGCCCAGTTCAGGGATCAGGCGACCTGACTATATATATATATATATATATATATATATATATATATATATATATATATATATATATATATATATATATATATATATATATATATATATATATAATCACTGCATCCCCTACGACACTATTGTTATGTTACGATATAATTACTACATCTACTACCACTCTGTTGTAATGTTACTATATAATCACTACATCCACTACAACTCTGTTGTTTTGTTACGATATAATCACTACATCCACTACCACTCTATTGTTATGTTACGATATAATCACTACATCCACTACCACTCTGTTGTTATGTTACGATATAATCACTACATCCACTACCACTCTGTTGTTATGTTACTATATAATCACTACATCTATTACCACTCTGTTGTTATGTTACGATATAATCACTACATCTACTACGTCTCTATTGTTATGTTACGATATAATCACTACATCCACTACCACTCTATTGTTATGTTACGATATAATCACTACATCCACTACCACTATATTGTTATGTTACGATATAATCACTACATCCACTACCACACCATTGTTATGTTACGATATAATCACTACATCCACTACCACACTATTGTTATGTTAATACTATATGAGGGGGCTCTAAATAAAAACCTTTTTTAGTTTTTAATTTTAATTTATTTGAGTGAATATATTCTCTATTAAAGACGATACAACAAAGAAAATTTAAATATTTTAGTCACTTGAAATGTCACGAAAGTTTGGAGAGAACAATAATGGAGGGGTATATGCATGGGGCCGGTCTCTCTGGCTGTGGGGTTACAGCACTTTCTCTCTGTAATCCCGTTTATCATGCAGGGTCTCGTAGCGGAGCGAGAGCTGAGGCGGTTCGACCCCCGCTCGTGACTTGCGGGATACTGAGCCGGCCGCTCAGAAAGCAATGGCAAACTACTGAGCGTAATCTTTCCAAGAGATCAACATACAGCTGAAAGATGCTGGTGTTGACAGCTAAGTCCTGTAAAGGATATGCTAAAAAAAAAAAAAAAATATGCATGGGAAGAGAGGCAGAGGAAGGCCAAAGAGAAGATGGTGCAGGATGTGGCGGATGATCTCCAGATGGGTGTATCAGACGTGGGACATCTTGCTTATCATTGAGAGGTTTTCCGGAAGGTTATTATAGGAGCGAGGTTCTGCAAAGGACATGCTACTGAATGAATGAATGAATATATTCTGGTGGGAACAAGTAAAGAACAGATGTATCAATTTTCGATGTGGTCACCACTGCTTTCAATGTAAGTCCTCCTGCGCCGATAAAATGTTTTAATTCCTGTAGAAAAAAATCATCTGGGGTAACTACTCGGTGTGCCTGACCCGGTCGTGAAATGCCTGTCACAGAAGTCACACAGTTTTGATACTTTCTACTTCGCTCATGCACTTGCTGAACAGACAGGCATGCATCGCCATACTTGACCTTCATTAGCCGATGGATATTTATAGGTCTGACCCATTCACTGATCAAAACAACGGAAAACAATAACGCTGTTCCTCTTTGGTGCATGTCAGAAGTGGGGCGGCCATCTTTAAACTGTCCTTATGATGTCACAGTGTTCGTCTGCACCGTGATGTCACGTGCTTAACAATCTTGACACCCTTAACAACAATACTGACACGTGCAAAACAAGGGCATGGTTATTGTAATTTATATCACACTTTTAAAGTTGTCATTTCAAGCCCCCTAGTCAACATATCCCATGGATGTGTTAGACCACTTCACCACGTGGATGTGTTATGTCGCAATGGGATGTGTTAGAACGGGAAGTTAATGGTGGTAATCTCACGGGTTCTAGTGTTGGACCTTCACATTGCTAGGTCATAGCATACAAAAATAATAAAGCAGCCATCATATCATTACGATATGTGTTTTGTTTTTTTTTTCCATTCGTTTATTTTGAATTTGAGCAAAGACCATGCTGAACTGATGTTTGCGTATGGGACAGTACCCCCCCCCCCCCCCATTACCGGTGCCCCCCGCCATCAGGCGAACCCTCTCCGACTTTTGAGGTACTTGTACCAAGTTAAGTGGAGGAAGATGGAAGTCATCCTACTAGCATAAAGTCCAGAGAAGTACAGGACCCCCGTACACACTTAGGCATGTAGTTAAAGTTAGTTGCAAATCCTTTACAGGACGTAGCAGTCAACTGTACACACTTAGGCATATAGTTAAAGTTATATATAGTTAAATAGTTATAGTTATATAGTTAAATATTATAGTTTATTTTTTATATTTTTATATTTATAATTATAGTTAAATAGTTATAGTTGTATAGTATATAAAGTTATATATAGTTCAAGTTAGTTGCATATCCTTTACAGGACGTAGCAGTCAACCCTAGCATTTTTTGGCTGTTTGTAATCTCTTGGCAATTTTACGTTCAGGAGTTTGCCATTGCTTTCTGGATGACCATTTTATAAACAACCCAACGCAAGGCGGTCTGCTGTCAAATAGCCCACATCTGTGTTTCAAACGTGGTATGCGGGATTACGAAATGCGTCCATAAGCCATTCGTCACGGAGCCGGCGGGCATATGGTGCTGACTCCATGTTACTATAGACCAATGGACACTTGACCAGCGATGAGGTCATTACCAAGCCAGCCACCTTTAACTTCCGGGGCATTTCCTGGCAACCTTCTTAGGCTGGGCCGACCTGAGAGCCTAGGTACATTTGTATATCTGGCTTAGTAGGGATTCAAACATGATCACAGGACCTGCAAGCCAGAGTGCTAGCTGCTGCCCAGGACAGTGTGGTCTATACATAACATACCCAGCTTGTGGGGGATTTGAATCACTGGGCCAGCAGGCAAGTGTGCCGGCACTTACAACACAACACGGTTGATAAATTAATGGTGCATACAACAGCCTGGGGGTTCGTGGCTAAGGTTGGTGGATAGGGTTTGGTGCAGGAGAGCCTGGCATATGATACCACATCTAGTCTGAGAATGGAGGTGGAGGCAGTTACAGCAGCGTTATGTTGGCTGAATGCAAACAGCACACGCATGTCGTGATTGTAATTAAATTAAGTTGCATGTCCTTCACAGGATGTAGCAGTCAACCCCAGCATTGTCGCTGTTCGTGATTCCTGGGCAAATTTTACGTTCAGTAGTTTGCCATTGCTTTCTGAACGACCGGCTCCGATACCTTTTTTCGAAAAAACCAGCGCCGTTGTGTTTCGAACCCGGGTATACGGGCTCACAAACCGCGTTCGAAAGCCATTAGCCACAGAGACCGATGTCGTGATTGTAACAGACTGATAAAGTATGATGAGAAAGATGAAGACAGGCTTGCTTTGGGCAGAGTAGCAGGCTTCCATTCAACAATCACAAATAGAGAGCATCTGTTGGATTTTTTACCCAGGACATGCTGGTGTAGTGGGAAACAAGCAGGTGGAGAAAATAGCTGGGTCTACACCGCTTGGTGGGGTATTGGGGCATGATAAGGCAGATTGGCTGGGTCTGCACCGCTTGGTGGGGTATTGGAGCATGATAAGGCAGATTGGTTGGGTCTACACCGCTTGGTGGGGTATTGGAGCATGATAAGGCAGATTGACTGGGTCTACACCGCTTGGTGGGGTATTGGAGCATGATAAGGCAGATTTGGTCGGGACCATGTATATAGGGCAGAAGAACAGATAGATCATCAGGGTCTGGAGAGAATGGTGCTACAGGGAGTGGCCATAAGATCTGATCCACACGCAGGACTCCGAGGAAAGGCCAGACGGTCACATAATCAGATTGCTAATGGCACCATTAGTATTCGGACTCTTTGCTGGCTGTTGAAGATGAGGACGGAATACGTATGGGAATGCCCTGAGTGCTGTGATGTTGGTCCTCAACTCAACAACAGTGTCACTCTACATTTGTTTCTGTGTATATGCAAAATCAAAATCAAGTGTAATTTGAAATAGAACCATATTTCTAGTATAAAATATAAGATAAATAAAATTATTGAGATGACTTGTGACATCTTTACTCCTGCATGGATCCGAGATCTGGACACTAGCACTGGTACAAGACATAAAATCGGAATTTTAAATACAGATAACAAACAGCTAAACAGTACACATCAGCTAAACAGTAAACATAACCATGAACTATACATATGCATAATATTGGGTCAAAATATGAATTTATTAGTGAATTTTTGTAGAGCATGTCCTAAAGCAGAAGTCTGATTCAGGTCTATGATGTGATAGGACAAACACATTTGGATGGTCTGGATGCATGAAGGAATAGGTGTCCAGCCCTCCCCTCACTTAACGAGACGACGACAAACCTTCATCCAACCGCATGCAATGATCAGCCTAGCTCCGTATCAACGAATCAACTATTACAAAATCTATACTTGTGTAAATAATGCTGTTATGTGAATATGTAAATAACACGCATGATTATGTTGGTACAACTACTTTACCACCACACTGCGTACATAAACATTATTTAATTTGCATATGTACTTATGTGTATAAAACAATATGTAATATTGAGCATAGCCTACGATGGGTAGCGTTGTGATGTTCTGTTGTGATAATTTGGTGTGTCTAGTGTGTGCCGCGTGGTTACACACCCGCTTCACACGCGTGATCCGGGACTGTTTCCGGATCCGGTCAGGGATATGCACTACTGACGAGCTCAAATGAGGGCGAAACTCGAGTATAGTGCTTCCATATTGACGTGGATAGGCCTTAGGTTCATACCAGAATGTGATCGGCGTTGCCAGTAGTGGGTTGTGCTCAATATTTAAATTTCAAATCCCGAAACAACCACATAATCAATTGATTATTGCTCACTGGATTTAGGAGGCCTGGTGTTCCTTGCCAGTGAGAAGTCCTGATCGTTCGGGTCCCATCGATTGACGGACGTCGGTCGCGGCGATTGGGCAATCTTGAGCATAGCCTACGATGGGTAGCGTTGTGATGTTCTGTTGTGATAATTTGGTGTGTCTAGTGTGTGCCGCGTGGTTACACACCCGCTTCACACGCGTGATCCGGGACTGTTTCCGGATCCGGTCAGGGATATGCACTACTGACGAGCTCAAATGAGGGCGAAACTCGAGTATAGTGCTTCCATATTGACGTGGATAGGCCTTAGGTTCATACCAGAATGTGATCGGCGTTGCCAGTAGTGGGTTGTGCTCAATATTTAAATTTCAAATCCCGAAACAACCACATAATCAATTGATTATTGCTCACTGGATTTAGGAGGCCTGGTGTTCCTTGCCAGTGAGAAGTCCTGATCGTTCGGGTCCCATCGATTGACGGACGTCGGTCGCGGCGATTGGGCAATCTTGAGCATAGCCTACGATGGGTAGCGTTGTGATGTTCTGTTGTGATAATTTGGTGTGTCCTAGTGTGTGCCGCGTGGTTACACACCCGCTTCACACGCGTGATCCGGGACTGTTTCCGGATCCGGTCAGGGATATGCACTACTGACGAGCTCAAATGAGGGCGAAACTCGAGTATAGTGCTTCCATATTGACGTGGATAGGCCTTAGGTTCATACCAGAATGTGATCGGCGTTGCCAGTAGTGGGTTGTGCTCAATATTTAAATTTCAAATCCCGAAACAACCACATAATCAATTGATTATTGCTCAATGGATTTAGGAGGCCTGGTGTTCCTTGCCAGTGAGAAGTCCTGATCGTTCGGGTCCCATCGATTGACGGACGTCGGTCGCGGCGATTGGGCAATCTTGAGCATAGCCTACGATGGGTAGCGTTGTGATGTTCTGTTGTGATAATTTGGTGTGTCTAGTGTGTGCCGCGTGGTTACACACCCGCTTCACACGCGTGATCCGGGACGGTTTCCGGATCCGGTCAGGGATATGCACTACTGACGAGCTCAAATGAGGGCGAAACTCGAGTATAGTGCTTCCATATTGACGTGGATAGGCCTTAGGTTCATACCAGAATGTGATCGGCGTTGCCAGTAGTGGGTTGTGCTCAATATTTAAATTTCAAATCCCGAAACAACCACATAATCAATATGTAATAGATTAAGTGCAATAACTACTGCAGTCATTAAATGTGTACATACTTTGTACTCTGTGGTAGTGTTTATTATTTGTTTAGGGAATATGTTATTTCATTTTAGTGACTACAGTACTACAGTGCTAAGTCATTAATTGTATGCACATAGAGTTACTCCGTGATTGTGTGATTTTTGAACGGAATATATTATTTCACTGCCTTAACTATTGCAGAGATGTCGACGTAGATGAAATAATAAGAGCACTTGCTCTTAAACTTCCAGTGTGCTGATGGCAAGGTAGACGGTTCAACCCCTATACCGGCATTAAGTTGGACTTAAACATTGACTTCTGGTTCAGAGAGCAATGGCAAATTGCTGAAAGTACAAATGGTCTAGATCAGTGGTTCTCAACCTTTTTTGGCCCGTGCCCCCCTTCACCATAGTTTCAGAATGCCCCCCCCCCCCCTTCCTATCAAAAATTTGGCCCGTGCCCCCCTTCACCGTATTTTCAGAACGTCATCCCCCCCCCCCCTTTCATATTTCCTATCTAAAAATCCCCCCAACCCTACACAATATACATAAAAGTGGAAGGCAAATGTAATAGCATATACTAAAACAAGTCTAGACATCCACATAAAACATGATTTGTGAGTCTACTTACTTTATAAAATGAATTTTAGAAGGATGAGACATACATAACTGTAAAGTATGAAGGGAAAAGCAATATCAAGTAATCGGTTCTTGTATTAACACGATCTTGAAATGGTCTTCATGTCCCCACTGGAAACCCTAAAATCCCCCCCCCCCCCCTGGGAGGGGGGGGGGGAATTCCCCACCGGTTGAGAACCACTGGTCTAGATAATCAACTTGGGGTTGAACACAACGTAATGCAAAGGAACATGCAACATTGTTTTAACTCTTGCAGAGTGATTGATTGTGTGTACATAATTTGACTGTGATTGTGTGTGTTTTTATTGTAGCGAATATTCATTATTTCAGTGCTGTAATTAATGTAGTTATTAATTGTGTGTACATAATTTGACTATGATTGTGTTTTTTTTTTATTGTAGGGAATATTATTTCAGTGCTTTAATTACTGTAGTCAATAATTGTGTGTACATAATTTTACTTTGATTGTGTGTGTGTGTTTTTTTGTTGTTGTGTGTATGTGGTAGCGAACATATTATTTAAGTGCTAAAATTACTGCAGAGTCATTAATTGTGTGTACATAATTTTAATCTGTATTTGAGTTTTTGTTACGAATATATATTAATTATTTCAGTACAGTAACTACTGCCGGAGTCATAATGTGCACATGATTTTACTGAATTTGTGATTTTGTGAGAAATATATTATTTCAGTGCAAGAATCGTTAAATATGTGAACATATTTTTGCTCTGTGATTGTGTTTTTGTGGAAATACATTAATTATTTCAGTGCAGTAACTATTGCAAGAGTCCAGCATTTCTTTGATACTGTGTATACACAAATATTTCTTTGCGTTTGTGTGAAAATGTATGAACGGTAGTGAAATAATACACTAAGGAAGAGGAAAGAAAAAATAGATGAATATAATGTGCAAGTCCGCATGGCCGAATGGATAAGAACGCGTGATCTTAAACATCTGGTGTGCTGATGCCGAGGTTAGCGGTTCAACCCCTACACCGAACAGCTGGACTAAAATGTTGACCTGTTGTCCTTGACTTAGGAATGTTAGTTACAAGTACCTTTGAGGTCAGAGTGGGTTCGCCTGATTGCGAGGGACACTGTTAATAAGGAAAGTTATCCCACACGCAAAATTCAGTCCATCACTACTATAAATAGTGTGTATGGATTACGCTTGAGTTCAAAGCGAGCGAGCGCAAATAACAAAGATGAATATAATTAACACTTTGTTAGATAGAAATCACAAAAGTGGGTTCCTATATCCTGTTGAGGTGGTAACATTTCACAATTAAAAGCTACTCACAGAAGATCATGTCCAGTATGTTATAAACATTGAAGACCAATTAGGTACTGGTATAATTATGTTTGATCATATCCATGTAGCCGGCTCCGTGGCGGAGGTATTACGGACTCAGTTCATAATCCCGCATACTCGTGTTCGAAACACAGCTGCGGATGACTTAGCAGCAGACCGTCTTATGTTGGTTTTTTACAAAATGGTATGGGTGCTGGTCGTTCAGAAATCAATGGCAAACTACTGAACGTAAACTTGCAAAGAGATAACAACAGCAAAACATGCTCGTGTTGACTGTGATGTCCCGTAAAGGCTATGCAACTAACTAACTTAACATATCCATGTGAAGTTTTTGCCACCACTTACACTAATCACAGTATTACGAGATGAAATGACCAGCTCCCTTCTTTGTCACCTTTCCTTTCTAGAGAAATCTCTGGTAGCAATTTTAAGCTGTTTGACCAATCCCAGGACTTTAAGCAGTTGAACAACAAATCTTCCTTAACATGGGACTAAATTCAATATGCTAGGCTTAATGGCATTCCAGTAGATTGACCACGAAGCAGGTGCAGCTGCTATAATCAACATATGAAATAAAAATCATTGTTAAAAGACATCTGGTTTCTTCTCCAACTATCATGGTTCGCTAGCAAATTCCATTTGCATTTCAGTCAGCTTCTTTTGCCCTTTATTTCCTTTTGAGGCTTAGACCCTTACCCAACTCACACTGAGCTGTCCGATCTTATTCCATCGACTGCAGCCCCCTCCAGGATCTCACCTGTGGGTAAATGGAAGTTCATCAGTTCCCCGAGCTCCTTAGGGCTTTTTCTGCAGTGCGTCATTGTTCTTATAGAAGAGCTTGCATTTAATTTACTCTGTATTTATATTTGTTTCTCATAATCTTTTCTGGCCCTAATATTTAGAAGTACTTACTGCATTGATTTTACTGATTGATAATCAGTCATTAAAATAGTCAATCTCTCTCTTTCTCTCTTTCTCTGTCTCTCTCTCTCTCTCTCTCTCTCTCTCTCTCTCTCTCTCTCTCTCTCTCTCTCTCTCTCTCTCTCTCTATCTCTCTCTCTCTCTCTCTCTCTCTCATTCACACTATCTCTCTCTCACACACACACGCACGCACACACATAGAGAGAGAGTCTTAATGAGTTAAGATGAGTAAAGAACCCCATATCATAGTTCTGAGGACATTCCCATAAGCACTCCATCCTCAGCTTCAACAACCAGTGAAGAGTCCCAATACTAATGATACCAGCTGCAATATGATTACGTGTCCGTCTGGCCTTTTCTCGAAGCAATGTGTGTTGGCCAGACCCTCCGGTCACTCCCTGCCACACCATTCTCTCCAGGCAATGATGCTGTATCTATTCTGTCACACCATTCTCTCCAAGCAATGATGCTGTATCTGTTCTGTCACACCATTCTCTCCAGGCAATGATGCTGTATCTGTTCCGTCACACTGTACACATGTCCCCAAAGGCCCTAACCACATCTTACAGTAATCTATAATGTCCTAGATTCACCTATACTGTCCTGGTGGTGTTACAGTCACCTATACAGTCCTGGTGGTGTTACAGTCACCTATACTGTCCTGGTGGTGTTATAGTCACCTATACTGTAATGGTGGTGTTACAGTCACCTATACTGTCCTGGTGGTGTTACAGTCACCTATACTGTCCTGGTGGTGTTACAGTCACCCATACTGTCCTGGTGGTGTTACAGTCACCTATACTGTCCTGGTGGTGTTACAATCACCTATACTGTCCTGGTGGTGTTAGTCACCCATACTGTCCTGGTGGTGTTACAGTCACCTGTACTGTCATGGTGGTGTTACAGTCACCTATACTGTCCTAGTGGTGTTAAAGTCACCTGTACTGTCATGGTGCTGTTACAGTCACCCATACTGTCCTGGTGGTGTTACGGTAACCTGGACTATCCTGGTGGTGTTACAGTAATCTGGACTATCCTGACGGTGTTAGTCACCCAAATTCCTGGTGGTGTTACTATCACCCATACTGTCCTGATGTGTTACAGTTACCATACTGTCCTGGTGGTGTTTAAGTCACCCATACTGTCCTGGTGGTGTTTCAGTCACCCATACTGTCCTGGTGGTGTTAGTCACCTATACTGTCCTGGTGGTATTACAGTCACCCATACTGTCCTGGTGGTGTTATGATCACCATACTGTCCTGGCAGTGGTGCAGTCACATATACTGTCCTGGTGGTGTTATGATCACCATACTGTCCTGGCAGTGGTACAGTCACATATACTGTCATGGCGGTCTTGCAGTCACCCATACTGTCCTGGTGGTGTTGCAGTCACCCATACTGTCCTGGTGGTGATAGTCACCAAATACTGTCCTAGTGGTGTTGCAGTCACCTATACTGTCCTGGTGGTGTTGCAGTCACCCATACTGTCCAGGCAGTGTTACAGTCACCCATACTGTCCTGGCGGTGTTACAGTCACCTATACTGTCCTGTTGGTGTTACAGTCACCCATACTGTCCTGATGGTGTAACAGTTTGCATTCACCCATACTGTCCTGGTGGTGTTACAGTCTCACATACTATCCCGGTGGTGTTACAGTCACCCATACAGTTCTGGTGGTGTTACAGTTACAATACTGTCCTGGTGGTGTTGCAGTCACCCTTAATGTCCTGGTGGTGTTACAGTTACACATACTGCCCTGGTGGTGTTACAGTCACACATACTGTCCTTGTGGTGTTACAGTCACACATACTGTTCTGGTGGTGTTACAGTAACACATACTGTCCTGGTGGTATTACAGTCACACATTCTTTCCTGGTGTTGTTACAGTCACACATACTGTCCTGGTGGTGTTGCAGTCCCACAAACTGTCCTGGTGGTGTTGCAGTCACACATTCTTTCCTGGTGGTGTTACAGTCACACATTCTTTCCTGGTGGTGTTGCAGTTACACATACTGTCCTGGTGGTGTTACAGTAACCCATACTGTCCTGGTGGTGTTACAGTCACACTTTCTTTCCTGGTGGTGTTGCAGTCACACATTCTGTCCTGGTGGTGTTGCAGTCCCACATACTGTCCTGGTGGTGTTGCAGTCACACATTCTTTCCTGGTGGTGTTACAGTCACACATTCTTTCCTGGTGGTGTTGCAGTTACACATACTGTCCTGGTGGTGTTACAGTAAGCCATACTGTCCTGGTGGTGTTACAGTCACACTTTCTTTCCTGGTGGTGTTGCAGTCACACATACTGTCCTGATGGTGTTGCAGTCACACATTCTTTCCTGGTGGTGTTGCAGTCACACATACTGTCCTGGTGGTGTTGCAGTCACACATACTGTCCTGGTGGTGTTACAGTCACACATACTGTCCTGGTGGTGTTACAGTCACACATACTGTCCTGGTGGTGTTGCAGTCACACATACTGTCCTGGTGGTGTTGCAGTCACACATACTGTCCTGGTGGTGTTACAGTCACACATTCTTTCCTGGTGGTGTTACAGTCACACATACTGTCCTGGTGGTGTTGCAGTCACCCTTACTGTCCTGATGGTGTTACAGTTACACATACTGTCCTGGTGATGTTACAGTCACACATTCTTTCCTGGTGGTGTTACAGTCACACATACTGTCCTTGTGGTGTTGCAGTCACCCACACTGTCCTGGTGGTGTTACAGTCACCCACACTGTCCTGGTGGTATTACAGTCACCCACAATGTCCTGGTGGTGTTACAGTCACACACACTGTCCTGGTGGTGCTGCAGTCACCCGCAATGTCTTGGTGGTGTTACAATCACTCATACTGTTCTGGTGGTGTTACAGTCACCCACACTGTCCTGGTGGTGTTACAGTCACCCATACTGTCCTGGTGGTGTTACAGTCACCCACGCTGTCCTGGTGGTGTTACAGTCACCCACACTGTCCTGGTGGTGTTACAGTCACACACACTGTCTTGGTGGTGTTGCAGTCACACACACTGTCTTGGTGGTGTTGCAGTCACCCACATTTTCCTGGTGGTGTTACAATCACCCATACTGTTCTGGTGGTGTTACAGTTTGCAGTCACCCATACTGTCCTGGTGGTGTTGCAGTCACCCGCACTGTCCTGGTGGTGTTACAGTTTGCAATCACCCATTCTGTTCTGGTGGTGTTACAGTCACACATACTATCATGGTGGTGTTGCAGTCACCCATACTGTCCTTGTGGTGTTACAGTTTGCAGTCACCCATACTCTCCTGGTGGTTTTACAGTCACACATACTCTCCTGGTGGTATTACAGTCACCTATACTGTCCTGCTGGTGTTACAGTCACCTATACTGTCATGGTGGTGTTACAGTCACCCATACTGTCCTGGTGGTGTTGCAGTCACACATTCTTTCCTGGTGGTGTTGCAGTCACACATACTGTCCTTGTGGTGTTGCAGTCAAACATACTGTCCTGGTGGTGTTACAGTCCACACATACTGTCCTTGTGGTGTTACAGTCACACATACTGTCCTGGTGGTGTTGCAGTCACACATACTGTCCTGGTGGTGTTGCAGTCACACATACTGTCCTGGTGGTGTTACAGTCACACATTCTTTCCTGGTGGTGTTACAGTCACATATACTGTCCTGGTGGTGTTGCAGTCACCCTTACTGTCCTGGTTGTGTTACAGTTACAGATACTGTCCTGGTGATGTTACAGTCACACATTCTTTCCTGATGGTGTTACAGTCACACATACTGTCCTTGTGGTGTTGCAGTCACCCACACTGTCCTGGTGGTGTTACAGTTTGCAGTCACCCACACTGTCCGGGTGGTGTTACAGTCACCCACACTGTCCTGGTGGTGTTACAATCACCCATACTGTCCTGCTGGTGTTACAGTCACCCATACTGTCCTGGTGGTGTTACAGTCACCCACACTGTCCTGGTGGTGTTACAGTTTGCAGTCACCCACACTGTCCTTGTGGTGTTACAGTCACCCACACTGTCCTGGTGGTGTTACAGTCACACACACTGTCCTGGTGATGTTACAGTCACCCATACTGTCCTGGTGTTGTTACAGTCACCCAAACTGTCATGGTGGTGTTACAGTCACACACAATGTCCTGGTGGTGCTGCA
This sequence comes from Cepaea nemoralis, assembly GCA_014155875.1. NCBI lineage: Eukaryota > Metazoa > Mollusca > Gastropoda > Stylommatophora > Helicidae > Cepaea > Cepaea nemoralis. The sequence continues at coordinate 106,324 of JACEFZ010011101.1, forward strand.
GTCACCCACAATGTCTTGGTGGTGTTACAATCACCCATACTGTTCTGGTGGTGTTACAGTCACCCACACTGTACTGGTGGTGTTACTGTCACCCATACTGTCCTGGTGGTGTTACAGTCACCCACACTGTCCTGGTGGTGTTACAGTCACCTACACTGTCCTGGTGGTGTTACAGTCACACACACTGTCCTGGTGGTGTTGCAGTCACCCACACTGTCCTGGTGGTGTTACAATCACCCATACTGTTCTGGCTTGTGTTACAGTTTGCAGTCACCCATACTGTCCTGGTGGTGTTGCAGTCACCCACACTGTCCTGGTGGTGTTACAGTTTGCAGTCACCCATACTGTTCTGGTGGTGTTACAGTCACACATACTGTCCTGGTGGTGTTGCAGTCACCCATACTTTCCTTGTGGTGTTACAGTTTGCAGTCACCCATACTCTCCTGGTGGTGTTACAGTCACACATACTCTCCTGGTGGTGGTGCAGTCACCTATACCGTCCTGCTGGTGTTACAGTCACCTATACTGTCCTGGTGGTGTTACAGTCACCCATACTGTCCTGCTGGTGTTACAGTCACACATACTCTCCTGGTGGTGTTACAGTCACCCATACTGTCCTAGTGGTGTTACAGTCACACATACTGTCCTGGTGGTGTTACAGTCACCTATACTGTCCTGGTGATGTTATAGTCACCCATACTGTCCTGGTGGTGTTACAGTCACCCATACTGTCCTGGTGGTGTTACAGTCACCCATACTGTCCTGGTGGTTATACAGTCACCCATACTGTCCTGGTGGTGTTACAGGCACCCATACTGTCCTGGTGGTGTTACAGTCACCCATACTGTCCTGGTGGTGTTACAGTCACCCATACTTTCCTGGTGGTGTTACAGTCACACATTCTGTCCCGGTGGTGTTACAGTCACCCATACTGTCCTGGTGGTGTTACAGTCACCCATACTTTCCTGGTGGTGTTACAGTCACACATTCTGTCCCGGTGGTGATACAGTCACACATACTGTCCTGGTGGTGTTAGTCACCCACTGTCCTGGTGGTGTTACAGTCACCCATACTTTCCTGGTGGTGTTACAGTCACCCATACTGTCCCGGTGGTGTTACAGTCACACATACTGTCCTGGTGGTGTTACAGTCACACATACTGTCCTAATGGTGTTAGTCACCCAGTGTCCTGGTGGTGTTACAGTCACCCACACTGCCCTGGTGGTGCTACAGTCACCCATACTGTCCTGGTGGTGTTACAGTCACCCATACTGTCCTGGTGGTGTTGCCATGAGTGAATCAACAATAATGAGAAGCAGAATTGGTACACTTTACTAGAACACAATCACCAGTGGCACAATCCCAGTGGCGCAATCACGAGTGACACAATCACCAGTGACACAATCGCCAGACACAATCACCAGTGACACAATCGCCAGTGGCACAATCGCCAGTCGCACAATCACCAGTGGCACGCACATCACCAGTGACACAAATGGACGGGCAGCTGAAGTCTTGAGCCAGATGTGACTGGCTCCCTCATCCTGTAGACAATTTAGCTGCCAACCATGAACAAGTACACAAAGGGATTGGTTTGTGTTGGTTGAAGGCCACTGAGAGATGAAAGGCAGAAGATGAAGAAGTCATGATTCAAAATGGTATATACATTAACTTACAACACAAGTAAAAATAAACGGTTGTTGCTATGTGGTTCTCCAAAAGCTGCAGAGTTATCTACTCTTAGCTACACGTCATTGTTATTTATGAAGCTGGCCTCCTGTAGCTGGCCCAGTGACCCAAACAATGGTGGGCGAATTATTGTAGACAATTATAACATCAACTTGTGGACTTATCCAGAATTTAAACACAACAAAACACCTGGAAAACCTGACATTTACTTTTCATAAAACACAACACTGACCGCATGTATGTCAGGTGTGTTTGTTTGTTACTAGATAGTGCTGTCAATCTAACTGATATATTTAGCTACTGTCCTGTACATTTTAATCTAATCCTGGCATTATAAGCCAGAAAGGGTTTAGCAGCATTATAAGTGATGGCAGCAGCTGACATTGAGCAACATCTGCTCTTTCTTCTCTACCAAGGACTCGTGCTAAGCAGTCACAGATCACGGACTGGAATCTACATTTTCTGCGTGGTTATTTTTCTCAGACATTCCCCAATCTTGACAAAATGATGTCACTTGCTTCAGTCAGAGGTAAATGTTCTTTACCTTGCCCTCCCAAAAAAAGCTTCATGTTTGACCCTCAAGGGAAGGTAGATTTAGTACATGGGCATTCCCCACCATCCATGGAAGCTTAAAGAAAAGCAGAACTGATGCATAATATGCTGGTTCTGAGCTTGTCCAAAAAATTGTTGTGCCTTAAAGCATGTCTGCTTGCTACACTTGTATATATCCTGTTCATCATGGACTGGCATCAGGATGTAAACATAACCAAGATGTTTAATATGCCTCACCAAGTCGTTAGGTGACATCACACAGCAACTGAACCCAAATCTACATAGCAGATGTCAGGTAAGCTACCATGGTACAAGGGTGACACACCCTCTCTGCTTTAACAAGCTTCTAAATTATTCAACTGACTAAGACCAAGCCTCAACTTGAAACCGTCTGCTTCTCTCTAAGTTCTGTATGTACAGCGTGGCATCCTCTACACTCATGGAACTGTTTGTGCTGACTACATCACGAAGGGCTCCCTTGACATCGTCTGGCATATTCTTGGCATTTCTATAATAGAATCAGATTGGAAATAACTTTGAAAAAAGGTTAACTGCAACAATACATTTTACATGTTCAATAAAGATACTGCAAAAAGGAAAGAAATATTTCTATGCCATAGTATTGCATTATATTTCACGAAAACACAATTTCTCATTTTGTTGCCAAGGTGCCACAGTGATCAATATTCGTGTGTATTGCATAAATACGAATGATACAACCAAATGAGGTCAGCATGGCAGAATGGATAAGACCGTGTGTTCTTAAACATCCGGTTGTGCTGATACTGTCGTAAGGGGTTCAACCGCTACACCGCACAGTTGGACTAAAATGACGACCTCTCGTCCTTGACTTGGGGTACAAGTACATCTGAAGAAGGAGTAGGTTCACCTGACACTGTTAATAGGGAAATCTAATCCACATGCATACTTCAGTCCAGCACTGCTAGAAGTAGTATGTATGGATTACGCTTGAGTTCAAAGCAAGCAAGTGCCCCAAAAATACAACCAAACTGTGTGTGTAAACAATGGCAACATACTAGACTGACATTACACACGTGAAGTGTTTGTCATGTGACATCAGCTTGGTTGGGCAGACATATCTGCTGGCAAGGGCATGGGCATGATGGGATAGGTTTCAATGCCAGCCCTGGATGTTCTCTACATGAGGGAAAGACTGACCACCCACTCCTCCCTGCACCCAAGCCTAAAACACGTGGTGGTCTGACACTCCACATAGCCACAGCAGCTTCCTGCTGCAGAATTGTGTGTATGTGTGTGTGTGTGTGTGTGTGGATAGTGCTGTTCAGGTTCTTGCTACAGACTTGTGTGTGTGTGTGTGTGTGTGTGTGGATAGTGCTGTTCAAGTTCTTGCTACAGACTTGTGTGGGTGTGTGTGGATAGTGCTGTTCAGGTTCTTGCTACAGACTTGTGTGTGTGTGTGTGGATAGTGCTGTTCAGGTTCCTGCTACAGACTTGTGTGCGTGTGTGGATAGTGCTGTTCAGGTTCTTGATACAGACGTGTGTGTGTGTGTGTGTGTGTGTGTGTGGGGGGATAGTGCTGTTCAGGTTCTTGATACAGACGTGTGTGTGTGTGTGTGTGTGTGGATAGTGCTGTTCAGGTTCCTGCTACAGACTTGTGTGCGTGTGTGGATAGTGCTGTTCAGGTTCTTGATACAGACGTGTGTGTGTGTGTGTGTGTGTGTGTGTGTGTGTGGATAGTGCTGTTCAGGTTCTTGATACAGACGTGTGTGTGTGTGTGTGTGTGGATAGTGCTGTTCAGGTTCCTGCTACAGACTTGTGTGCGTGTGTGGATAGTGCTGTTCATGTTCTTGATACAGACGTGTGTGTGTGTGTGTGTGCGTGTGTGGATAGTGCTGTTCAGGTTCCTGCTACAGACTTGTGTGTGTGTGTGTGTGTGTGGATAGTGCTGTTCAGGTTCCTGCTACAGACGTGTGTGTGTGTGTGTGTGTGTGTGTGTTGATAGTGCTGTTCAGGTTCTTGATACAGACGTGTGTGTGTGGATAGTGCTGTTCAGGTTCTTGCTACAGACTTGTGTGTGTGTGTGTGTGTGGATAGTGCTGTTCAGGTTCTTGCTATAGACTTGTGTGTGTGTGTGGATAGTGCTGTTCAGGTTCTTGATACAGACGTGTGTGTGTGTGGATAGTGCTGTTCAGGTTCTTGCTACAGACCTGTGTGTGTGTGTGTGGATAGTGCTGTTCAGGTTCTTGCTACAGACTTTTGTGTGTGTGTGGATAGTGCTGTTCAGGTTCTTGCTACAGACTTGTGTGTGTGTGTGGATAGTGCTGTTCAGGTTCCTGCTACAGACTTGTGTGCGTGTGTGGATAGTGCTGTTCAGGTTCTTGATACAGACGTGTGTGTGTGTGTGGATAGTGCTGTTCAGGTTCTTGCTACAGACGTGTGTGTGTGTGGATAGTGCTGTTCAGGTTCTTGCTACAGACTTGTGTGTGTGTGTGTGTGTGTGTGTGTGTGTGTGTGTGTGTGGATAGTGCTGTTCAGGTTCTTGCTACAGACTTGTGTGTGTGGATAGTGCTGTTCAGCTTCCTGCTCCAGACTTGTGTGTGTGTGTGTGTGGATAGTGCTGTTCAGGTTCCTGCTACAGACTTGTGTGCGTGTGTGGATAGTGCTGTTCAGGTTCTTGCTACAGACTTGTGTGTGTGTGGATAGTGCTGTTCAGGTTCTTGCTACAGACTTGTGTGTGTATATGTGTGTGTATGTGTGTGTGTGTGTGTGTGTGTGTGTGTGGATAGTGTTGTTCAGGTTCTTGCTACAGACTTGTGTGTGTGTGTGGATAGTGCTGTTCAGGTTCCTGCTACAGACGTGTGTGTGTGTGTGTGTGTGTGTGTGTGTGTGTGTGTGTGTGTGTGTGTGTGTGTGTGTGTGTGGATAGTGCTGTTCAAGTTCTTGCTACAGACTTGTGTGTGTGGATAGTGCTGTTCAGGTTCGTGCTACAGACTTGTGTCTGTGTGTGTGTATGTGTGTGTGTGTGTGTGTGTGGATAGTGTTGTTCAGGTTCTTGCTACAGACTTGTGTGTGTGTGTGTGTGGATAGTGCTGTTCAGGTTCCTGCTACAGACGTGTGTGTGTGTTTGTGTGTGTGTGGATAGTGCTGTTCAGGTTCCTGCTACAGACTTGTGTGTGTGTGTGTTTGTGTGTGTGTGGATAGTGCTGTTCAGGTTCCTGCTACAGACTTGTGTGTGTGTGTGTGTGTGTGTGTGTGTGGATAGTGCTGTTAAAGTTCTTGCTACAGACTTGTGTGTGTGTGTGTGGATAGTGCTGTTCAGGTTCCTGCTACAGACTTGTGTGTGTGTGTGTGTGTGTGTGTGTGGATAGTGCTGTTAAAGTTCTTGCTACAGACTTGTGTGTGTGTGTGTGTGTGTGTGTGTGGATAGTGTTGTTCAGGTTCCTGCTACAGACTTGTGTGTGTGTGTGGAGTGTGCTGTTCAGGTTCCTGCTACAGACGTGTGTGTGTGTTTGTGTGTGTGTGTGGAGTGTGCTGTTCAGCTTCTGCTACAGACGTTTTTGTGTGTGTATGTGTGTGTGTGTGTGTGTGTGTGTGTGTGTGTGTGGATAGTTCTGTTTAGGTTCCTGCTACAGACTTGCGTGTTTGTTTGTGTGTGGATAGTGCTGTTCAGATTCCTGCTACATATTTGTGTGTGCGTGTGTGTGTGTGTGTGTGGATAGTGCTGTTCAGGTTCTTGCTACAGACTTGTGTGTGTGTGTGTGTGTAGTGCTGTTCAAGTTCCTGCTACAGACGTACACACGTGCGTGTGTGTGTGCACACGCGCCTGTGTGTGTGTATGAGATGGAAGGGGGGGGGGAGAATAGTGATGATCGGGTTCCTGCTACAGACTTGCGTGTGGATAGTACTTTTCTAATAGTCAGGTGTGAATGATGTCCATATTGTAGTTATGGGTTCAGGTGGATGATAAAGCCCGAACACGTTTTCCAACTCTTTGTTTCAATCGGTGGTGAACTCTTTGCCGATGTCATCAACTATGGGAGGATAATGATGCTGCTTACACTTGGCATGCGTCTGGGTAAGAATCTGGTTGATAATTCTTACAATGCAAATGTGAATGTACAAACAATGGAGGAAAGCTTCGAAGCTTCGCTAAATCTGTAGGCACATATATGGCTGATAAACTAAATCCTTGGATACTGTGACAATGTGGTTGGCGTAATTTTTATACTTGGCTGCAAACAACAGTTGAATACATAACTAGAGAAGCTTACATCTCAATATTTCGTTGTTATTGTGAATGTGAGAGCGCCTAAGTGTGTCTATATAACACATACAATAAACTATCACCATCACAAACCTGAACAAGAGGGAAGAAAAATATAGAGTGCTCCAGTTTGTGACGGCATCATTCCTCTCAACACAGCAGCTGATTAAAGAGGAGGCTAAGATATGTTTTAATTTCCGGTTCGTGAAAAAGTGCTGAGTTGACTTTTGCACACGGCACCACTGTCTTAAAACGTTGTCGTCGCGTGTTTTGATGGGTAAGAATCCTCGTCCGCCCGGCCACAATCGCCCGTAATCTCCGCAATAGACCGACCGACCGCTTTCCCTTTCATCTGCCCACATAGACAACGTCATGCATGCGCAGAAGCCCATGCAGACAGCGCCACGCAAAATACAACACAATTTTTCCTTCCCTTAGTAACGAAATGACAATACTTATCTCCCCTTAGTGAACAAAACTAGCTCCCCTTAGTAACGAAATCAGGCAATAATTCTCTCCCCTTTAGTACCTACAATCGGTCGTCTTTATCTCCGCTTAGTAACTGTCGACTACAGCCATATAAGGAAAACCTATGAATAAGGATGTAAAAAAGAAAATCTGACCATTGGTGATGTCGGTCCACTGTAGGAGAAAACAAAATGGCTCGTGGTGACCTATGCATTATGAATCCTGTTGCAAGAGGAGTCTACCTTCTTAACTTGGCACAGGTTACTGCAAGTAAAGTTGGAAGCTATACATCGATACCCTGTGATGAAGAAAAATCCCCTAGCGCCCTCAAGTATAACACACAGAATAGACACAACTAGTTCACTCAGCTTCTATCCTTGCACACTACACTACTATTAATTATCGTGAGGTGTAAAAGGCACTAAATGTCATTATATTAAGTTTTTGTGTGATGGTCTATAAATTAGACCTCACAGTTTAATTATAATGAAAACAAACAGTGGCTCCCCTCGGGAGATAGAAAAAGAAAAAAAAAACGAAGTATCCTATCAATGTTCGGTCCTGGCTACTATAGCTGAACTAAGGCTGTTTCATTGAAGAGGCATTGAATCGTTGAGGAAAAGTGAAGCACGTGGTGGTGAGTTGGAGTCAGATTGATGGTTCAGAACTTAGCTTAGGTCCGTAGCTCCCATGATAGTTGTCTGCAGCTTTCTTCTCCTGCCCTTCTTGAGTTCTCACTTGATGATGACAGCAAATGTGTACTGTACTAACGTTAGATCGTTGAATGAATGTGTACTAACCACTGTTCAATTCTCTGATGTACGTGTCACAAAATTAAAGGGTGTAGTTTTGGTCAGCTTTAGCTAAAAGTCTGTGTAGCTGTGATAAGCAAATTGTCTATATTATGGCTATCTACTTACATGGGCCTTGGTGACTCAGGTAATACAATAGATAGCACGTGCAGTATCTAGATCGTAGAACTCGTTGATGATGCTGATTGATGATGATGGTGCCGCTTAAGGGTGAACCACAACAACTCTGCAATTAAAATCTAACAGAACATCTGGTAAGCGGTGGGCTGGAATCACTCTTCCATCTCTATTCAACCACTGTGCTTTAGCTATAGTCCTCTCATAATGTAAAAGGTAGCTCTAATTATGAGGACAAATTTGAAACTGTTATTATGATTGGACGCACAGACAATAGAAAGGATTGAACTACACTCCTACATGACAGTGCCTATCCCTATCCATGAGGAGAGTACGGTCTGACCCTGAATTAATTTAGCCATGAGTGAAATGATCAAATTGCATTGCAGCGGATAGAAATATTCAAGACAAGTAATGATTCTGTAACTAGCATTGAATAACTACACATCTTCATTCTGGATCTCGCTATAGAAGCAACCCCTAACTGTGACTGTACTGTTGATGTGATAGGAAATGGATCACAAACCTAACCACCACAACTGACACTCCTAAGTGTACAAGAGACTCAAGGGTGTATTGTAATGTAATGAAATTGCTCCAGATTCAAAGGTGAATGCATCTGCTCCTGAGCAGGTAACAAAGACTAATATTCAAGAACGCACCATGATATACCATAGCACAGTGGAATGCTACTATTCAAGAACCAATGAGTTCGCTGCTACACAGCGGCATACCAATACTCGAGACACCTCTATGTTAAAATCAAGAAGTCCTTCTGAACCCACTTTCTACTGATATTCATTCCTAGAAGCCTAATAATAGTCTCCAACGGGTACTGCCTAGGTTTGTGGTACACGCAGTATCCAGGTCTGTGGGCACTTGCCAGGTTGGGTACGCTAGACCAAAATCTCTTAGCGAAACGTAAATTACCACATTAAACGTAAATACATACTAAGTAAACGTAACATTAATGTAAGCATATCTTAAAGAACTGTTATAATACACTGCATACTAAGCAAGAGGGGAGGGTGAAGCCAGGCTTTCGCCACAGTAACGAAAACCGGAGTATTTATCTCCCCTGTGAAGCCTGATTGACATTCGGGATTGCCTTGTTGACGTCAGGCCCATGACCTTAATAGACGCAAAGAAGCGGCTTTCGGTGGTTTCAAGCCACATTTACTAATCGTTGCGTGAAGAAATTACTACTGATCTGCCTATGTATGTTGTATTTTATGCAGTCCTAGAGTATGTGATCTGCTGTCTACGACGCCAATTCGCATGTGCACATGGCTGATTCACCAATCTTGAACTTTGTATACATGTGAATGCGTAATCTGTTGTGTCCTGTTCTGAGGCGCAGAATAATGAATTGTTCTGATACGTTTATCGCTGATATTTTAATTAATAATTGAACAAAATATATGGTCCTTGCATTTGTTCCTTGCAGATTTATAAAACGAAGCTATAGGCCAAACAGTCATTTCAATATTAAATATTCTGCCCTGCTTAAACCTTCTTAATTGTATTGTTCAGTTCAAAGACCAGATTGGTTCACCCAGCTGATACCCAACCATTGTGTCATGAAGTACATTACTAGTTAACGAATGGTTATAATACACTTAAGATATCTGACCACTGAGTGGCTACCACTGTTGCGAAATTGTATTCATTTATTTATTCATTCGATGTGGATTATTTCAACGAAATAACAGAAATAACAAGTAGGTGACACAATATTTATATAGTTATATCTGTCTCTTATGTCTGTCTGTCCTGTATATATGTCTGACATGCCTACCTATCAGTAATGTCTTGTCGTAAGTCCCATCTGCCTACATTTTAGTCTCTTTGTCTTCCTGTCCTGTCCTTCTGTCTCTGTGTCGCCTTATCTCTCTCTCTCTCTCTCTCTCTCTCTCTCTCTCTCTCTCTCTCCTCTCTCTCTCTCTCTCTCTCTCTCTCTCTCTCTCTGCCTGCCTGCCTGCCTGGTATGATTCTCTGTTCTGTATGCCTGTCTGTGCTGTCAGTCATGTCTGTTCATTATGTCTGTCAGACAGTCCTGTCTAGCCTTTCCTACAACTAGGCGCGTCCACCGGGTCTCGGATGGTGTGGTGGCCTCTAGACACTTTGGCTAGTGTAGCAGAATGTATTAGTTAGGTGTGCAAAGCTACAGCACGCTTGAGCATCAGGATGGAATGAGGAGAAAGATGCTCAAGTCGTGACGTGGCTTGTTGTTAGGGCAGTCAGAAAACACCTAGGACTAGAAGACAGAGGCCGTCATCATGTTTGTATTCTACTATGACTTTGTATCAGCCATAACGTTTAATAAAGCTGTTTTATATTAGTCCAAGACTCGTTAGTCCTCTATGCTTCACACTGTTACAGAGGACAAAATGGTGCCGCAGACCAGCACCTCGATTGTTGCCGTGGCCACAATGCGAAGTATGAAAACCGGCTTGCCATAGCGGACTGCTGTGAGATTGTTACCATCCTACTGAGCAAAAGAATAGGAACAACCAACAAGTGTTCTCTGGGTCCTTCGAAACAAAAGTATAAGGCCGGACCATTCTTTTTTTTTGGAAGTCAAGATTTTGAGATGGAACCACCTACAAATATAGTTGCCAGTGAAGGGAAGCTGTTCCACATTTTTGCCATGACGTTCCAGACACACGTTAAGATTGTCCAGGCTCAAGAACAAGAAACATCAAAACAAATATAATCAAATAGAGACGTTGATCTGAGAGAGCAGTTATCTACTTTGCATCAAGATTGCCTGGAGCGAACTGAAAGCCGTTGAACCGTGACCTTGAGTGTCTGAAGAAACAAGTCAATTGCTCATTTGAAAAATAAGAAGAAATGAGAAGGCTTTCAACAGAAGCGATATCGTTAGGGAACTCTCGGAGGTGGGAGAGGCAAACTGGGTTGCCGACCTACTGAAGAGGGGACCCAAAGTTAAATCGCTTTATAGACCTATACCAGTTTCAAGACGTCGCTTTGATGTGCCCTGTTATCGGGTGAAAAGAAAACGGAAGGCTGGTAGGGGCCCAACCAGGGGCTGAAGGTACTGAAACTTGAGAAGAAGAAACTCACTGAAGTTGCGTGATCGTTTGGATGATCGTTTCAACTAATACAAACTCCTAGCGTTTGAGTTCTACCTGGCAAGAAAATTTTCAGCGGACAGAGGTGAATCCATCTTTCTTGGATCAAGAGCAGAAATAATGGTAATTGGTTAAACTTTAAATGCCATTTTAGATACCATTGTCTGGTTGAACAATTATTATTGAGAATTGCGTAAGTTAAATACGATCATATCTTTAAATTAGGTTGTT
>JACEFZ010011102.1:0-12235 GCA_014155875.1 Cepaea nemoralis
AACATGTCCTCAGTTTGCATGGAGAGTACTAGCACTAATATGATACTGTGCAAGTTACAGCATCTGATTAGCATTACAAACTACACCAGCAAGCAAAACATGTCTAACTATGAAAAGCAACAGGCATACATACAATGTGGAATCACCAGATTTGTAGAATGTGACAATATAACCTTACACATAGAAGAATCACAACATTCACAGAAAGTTAAAAATAAAGATAAACATGTATTACACAGGAACTCAATTGAGGCACCCCCTGAGGCCCCTAAGATAGCTCATAAAATAAACACACAATATTACCAAGTGAAAGTACACAAAATAGTGGCCAGAGTGCCTCATTCATATGAGACAGGATCCAAGCACAAAAATGTCCATGGCAGGATGCAGAGCATTAGTACTAATATAATAAACAGTGTACTCTATATATTGTGTCATTATTACACACTAATGACCAATAAGTGTTATTCAAGGCCCAACACAATCAGTGTAATATTATTTGTGAGTGGACAGCAAATGTACAGTTGTGCGCTCTGTTCCCCACCATTCTTCCTATGATACACCGGTTATAAGTGTTGCTATCTTACGCTTCATGTCACACGACAAATACATATTAATATCTCTGCGAAGGGTGGTACGCAGTACTAAATCACATCCTCTCCACCGTGCGACAACCGCCATGCTTAACTTAGGACAGAATCTCAGTCACTGATTCCATCAACAACTTGATACACCTACACAAACATTACTGCATTCTGGTAACAGATGTGATGCCAGACTTCACTTACTGCTGAACACCCAATTCCTATACTATGTTGAATGTTGTTGAACTGCCAAATTGTGTATAATTCTAACATTAAAGGGCACTGAAGTGATTCATTCAGGCTATTCTAGTTAACTGTGTACCTACTAAAAGTACATAGCGTCAATGTATTCATTTCTCCCCAATTACTATTTATGTGGCCTAACTACATATATTAACCATTAACCCATCATTGCCACATATAACATGTAAGTACCCTTCCCTGCTTTATACATGTTATAAATATTACATATATATTATGGTTATTTTCCCCTACTCATTGTTGCTTTGGAGTGTTCATACCCAACACTTGACCAAACATCCAATGTGATGCTCACCATAATCACAGAATAATCCTGTAAACATATCTTGCTGCTGTATACACATATGATTCTCACCACTCTGTTGTTAAGTAACCTTCATTTCTAGCAACCTCACAAGCACTTACTCCCTTCCATGCCAACATGGCCTACATGGCACCACGTGGCATTATTTCAGTCTTTACTATAAATTAATTTATGACCCCACACATTGTATATTTTGGTGAATCTCCCACATATCTATTTAGCCAGTAACACATTAATGCCATAGGATAACCATGTAAAATAATTCCCAACAAAATAATCTTGTGCCAGCATGGCTGGCATGACATGACAGTCTCTAGGATACTTAACCACCATCAATGACCTATTCTACATATTTCACATCACCATTGTCTGATTGCTGACATCTCTATGTGTTACATGTTATTTTCATAAAGCTTTAGGGACACTAAATCCTTCTGTAGAACAGCTCATTTCAATAGCACTTATTCATATTATCTATTTATATTTCTTTGTTCCTACCATCTCGCCTAACAATTTTGTTCACCCATGCAAACACTTTCAAATTGGTAAACTGGCGTGTGCTACGATTTAACAAATATTTATTAAATTAAACATTTTAAACTTACGGCTTTCTCCTCTGACATATGTTGTTCACTGATGAACAGATGGGAAACCCCACATATCTCGTCTCAAGGCGGGCTGGCCACAAACTACACAGGGCCCCAGCACCTGCCTTCACACACCGAGCTGGCTGCTACAAGGAAAAGGGCCTCGGGTCTTTGTTTCAAGTGGCGTTTCCGGCGTGGCCAGGTTTTTAACTCGAGATAGACCAAACCAAAATTCGTTGGTCTGGCGCTATCACATATAGAACGTTCAATTACTGTTCTCAGTATATATACAGCATTCTCTTTACCCTTGCCTTCTACAAACCCACATTTATCTTCTCCCATTTCAGGTTGTATTTTCTTCCTAACTTTCGTGACTCATTATATAAGATACTAATTGTTCCATGTTGATCACATTCCAAGGCTCTTGATTTCTTTGGAATTGCAATAAGTGCAGAATTACATAATTCATGAGGTATATCTCGTTCCATATTTTGTGTTCAGCAGTCTAGTGACAAGGTCTATTCCATATTCTTCTAAAGGTTTAATCATTTATGTTGTGATGCTGTCTGAACCGGGATTCTTGCCAGTTTTCATACAGTGAAAAGCATTCTAAACCTCCATCTTCAAAATTGATGGTCCTTCATTATTATTGTGAGTATCATACTATTATTCTTCTCAGTTATTATCATAAAGGTTTTTCCCATCATCTGACCTTAAATGTAAAATATGATCTTTTTCTATTATGATTTTTCCATCTTTTGTCTTTAGGCGGCCTGCTGATGTTCTTTGATTAGTAAGCTCCTGAATTTTTGTGTGCATTAGTTTGATATTTTTACTGTTGTGTTGTTTTTCAATTTCTATGCAAGTTTTCTCGAGCTATATCTGAAACTACCTGTGGGTTTATGTCGTAGACCTGGCTGTAGACAGGTGGAAGTGTTCTGTTCCTGTGTGAATTCATTGATTAACTTATGCTGTTTTGCTTACCACAGGCTGGACTAATGGCTGGCAAGCCACTCTGTTGCAACGTCACCTCAACGCTGAATCCCTGTTGTTGTTTTACTTTCTATGCCATCTAGTTATGTAAACGCAATGTTAAATTCACGTTTTTCTTTCACTTCCTCTCTCCGCAGACAGTTGTTCTCTTACCTCATTATCTGTTGATGAGAATATAATCAACCTGATTTCTGATCTAATGATCAGGACTCCTCCATGTCCATAATTTCCTTGAGTGCTGTTGATACCAGGTGTTTCCAATAATCACATCATTATGAACGCACCTAATAACCGCGTTTCCAAGATCATTTTTGTCGCACATTTTAGTTCATTATTGGAAATAGACATATGATGGTCATTTCTGTAATATAGACTGGATAATACAAACTGGCATTACTGGCTATAGTATCTTGCAGTGAGGGGCCTCTGGGGGGAAATAGAGAGAGGGAGAGAGAGAGAGAGAGAGAGAGAGAGAGAGAGAGAGAGAGAGAGAGTGAGAGAGAGAGAGAGAGAGAGAGAGAGAGAGAGAGAGAGAGAGAGTGAGAGAGTATTGAACCTTAGAAATGAAGGCGGCCTGGCTAGTGCAGTCCCCGTGAATTGGCACGGTGTGATCAGGGTTCGATGCCAGCTCTCGTCTTTCGCTAGGTGAAGGGTGAAGGAAAGACCTCGGTGCCCACAGGCTTACATCAAGTGGCAGCTGGTCATTGACTGTCACGGGACCTCTTCTTATTGTTCTTATCGTTGTTGTTGTTGTTGTTGTTGTTGTTGATGATGTTTTTGTTGGTGGTGTTATTGATGGTGATGTGGTGTTGCTGATGTTGTTGTTGGTGTCTTTGTTTGTTATGGATGTTATTGTTGATGGAGTTTTTGTTGTTGTTTTTGTTTTTATTGTTGGTGTTACTGTTGTTGGTTGTGTTTGTCTGTATGTTTGTGTAGCTGTTATTAATATTGTTGTTTATTATTGGTGTTGCTGTTGTGGTGGTTATTGTTGGTGTCGTTGTTGTTGTTGCTGTTGTTTTTTCTGTTGTTGAACTTTTCCTTGCATACATTTAGGCTGGGACAACCTGGGAGCGTAGGTAAATTGAAAACAAAAATCCCCTCCTCCCCGAAGATTCCAAACACAGAACTGCGCCACGGCAAGCAAGTATACTAGTGACTTCAATACAGAGTCACCCCTTGATATATTAGCGACTTTTAATTAACACATTCTGCTGACTTATTCTCTCTAACAAAGATAGATTCAAGACACAGTTCGATGACTTATTCTCGCTGTCAAAGATAGATTCAAGACACAGTTCGATGACTTATTCTCGCTGTCAAAGATAGATTCAAGACACAGTTCGATGACTTATTCTCGCTGTCAAAGATAGATTCAAGACACATTTCGATGACTTATTCTCGCTGTCAAAGATAGATAGAGGGCACATGTCGATGACTTATTCTCGCTATCAAAGATAGATTCAAGACACAATTCGATGACTTATTCTTGCTGTCAAAGATAGATTCAAGACACAGTTCGATGACTTATTCTCGCTGTCAAAGATAGATTCAAGACACAGGTCGATGACTTATTCTCGCTGTCAAAGATAGATTCAAAACACATTTCGATGACTTATTTTCGCTGTCAAAGATACATTCAAGACACATTTCAATGACTTATTCTCGCTGTCAAAGATAGATTCAAGCACATTTCGATGAATATTCTGGCTGTCTAAAATAGATTCAAGGCAATAGATAGTAGCCCTTTTTTTTAAAACTAAAACAAGCTGTGCTTGAAATTATTGCAACAGGTTGCCTGAGTGAGGAGATCGACACTAAGAGCAGTCATTTGCGGGAACTAACAACTCCGATGTTACAACGTCGCCCTGAATTCCGATAAGCACCGCACAGACAACTTCTGCGTGTATAATTGTGTGCTCAATAATTGTAAAAAACTGTACAGGTTGCTCGTGTCGGCTGGAGGTCGGCGCAGCTGTAAATGTCATCTTTGTTGTCACATGACTGGGTGTCAATATGATGCTGGTCGCGGAGACGCACGTTGTGTGAACTTAACAACTGTCAGATTATCACTGCAGGAAATTTGTGGGGCGCCAGTGTTGTTGATTGGGCGCTTTGCTGATTATGTCATAAACGCGGTCAGACAGGGGCTCGACGACACTCTGGTCTGTTAGTGTGTCTTCAACTAGCAGTCGTTGATTGTATTCACAATATCGGCCTTGTTTAATGGGATCCATTTCTTCATCGATCCATAGGTCCACTTGCTATCTAGCAAGCTGACATCCACTGCTAGTGAGAGAGAGAAAGAGAGAGAGAGAGAGAGAGAGAGAGAGAGAGAGAGAGAGAGAGAGAGAGAGAGAGAGAGAGAGAGAGAGAGAGATAGCTTTTATGTGTCTGTGTGTATGTACATAATTATCCTCAAATGCATATTGCTAACACGGCACTTTTATAAACAACTTACAAATGTGTACCCATACAATTCTTGACCTGGCATCGTTTGACCTCCCCGTTTCTATTTGACTAGCCTATCAAACATCAGAAAACTGATTACACAACATAAATACCAGGAAGCAGTTCAATGTCAGTACAAGCGCAGTGAGTCCACGAGTGCTTGTTGGCGGACATCAATCACATCAAATGGATACCCGCCTTTGAAAGCAGACTTTGTAGTCTTAATTAGTCGTTACACCAGTGATTTAGAGAATAGACAGTTACACAAGTGATTTAGAGGATAGATGTTAGCATGCACTTGCTATAAAATATTCGATTCGAGTGTTGTGTGACAAGACATCAGCTTCTGTACCACAGACTAGCGGAGGAACAACATTACTGCGGTCCTATTGTCTATATTTATAAATGTACCGGACAATCAGACGTGAAGGGAAAAGCCGATTGGTTGGCGAACTTGGCGGTGATCGAGGTAGGAAGAGCAATGGGTGGGCCTGATTTTCATCAACGCGATAAGAGATGCTGGACGGACAGATGACTTTAAGAACATTAGGGAATCTGCTTCCTTGTCCAGAGTGAAGGCGATGGGAGTGAAGCGGGAAGCCGACAGACATGAACATTTTGTCAAGAATACAGGACATATGATTAACCTCACAGAACTGGTGGCCATCAGTCAACTTACGCTCATGAAGATGTTAGAGGGGACGGGAGCCCCGTGTCGACATGTCCTAGGTGACAAGAGGACAATCCTCACTTCATCATTAGAACGGTCATAGTTGGACAATGACGATAGTCGCACGGATGTGAGATGTTAGGGAAACATTTCCTCCTCCTCACTCTCTCGCACACACTCTCTCTCACTCACACACACACCCACCCACACAAACACACACACACACAAATACACACACACACATATATATATATATATATATATTATATATATATATATATATATATATATATATATATATAATAGGAAAGAGACTGAGCAAGTAAGAAACAGTGAGAGAATGAGGGAGAGAGAGTGTGTGTCTGTGATTGAAAGGTGATGAAATAAAGATAGTGAGATATATCTTGAGAGAGAGAGGGAGAGAGAGAGAGGGAGAGAGAGAGAGAGAGAGAGAGAGAGAGAGAGAGAGAGAGAGAGAGAGAGGACATAGTTATCCACTATGCTAGTGTGAGGTCTTCACTGAGACAAGATGGCGGACGAGAACGTGTGAGGGTGTGAATCGTGAACCTGGACGCTGTTGCAGACGACCGATGCCGGACAGGGCATATGGCTACAATCCACAGTCTGGCCCTGTCTGGCACTAAAGGAAACAATCACTGACGACTGTGATTCTGTCTGGACTGAATACAGTGTGTCAGACATTCTCTAACTGAACATGTTGCCTGCCCTGTGTCATGTATCGGGTTTTACGTTCGTCCCATATACACACAAGTCACAGAAACAGTGCAGCTCCCCCCCCCCCCCCGCACCTTTTACATATGATGGTAACTGGTTACAGCGGCTCTGTAACAGTTCTTCGATGTCTTTAAGAAACTCCTTGGTCCATTTAATCAGCGTGGTGTTACCGCCGTCTGGGCTAACGCTTAATTGTCTCCATTGTGATTCACTTAGCTCTGAGACAAAACACTCACAGTGGCGTAAACTCATTGTTCTCTAACGTTTCATGTTCTCCATTGTGATCAAATAGGCCAGAGAAATACATGGACTGGAGCTTTCAGTTGTTATATTGTCTAGTGTTTCCTCTTATCGCTTCTTCTTTACTCTACTTCTGTGCGTGCCAGTCAATACCTGCGAATTTATTTCCTCTGGTGTGACATTGGTCTTGTTGGTTATCAAGCAACTGGCAATTATAAACAGACCAAACATGTTTTAGAACTGTGTACGAGCTGATCATACACAATACAATGAAGAATAGAAGAAACACGAACAAGGGGAGAGGAGCAGCAACAAGGAAGACGGGGTTGCTCATGTAGCTGGTCCACTACGGAGCACCGCTGACATCACAAGGGGGCTGAGTGGTCTCGAGGTCTGGTGTCCGCCTCGAGTGCTGGAGGTCCCGGGTTCAGGCCCCGGTGAGGACCGGGATTTATTTAAAAAATCCACGTGGATCTCCAGTAATAAAATTTCCTCTGGTCTCAGTGTAGTGAGATCGGACGCCCGTGTGTATTGTTGCGCACGTAAAAAATCCCTTGGCAGTTGGAAATCGAAAAAAGAGTAGCCAGGGCAAAATTTCGAGTTAAAAATCTAACCAAATTATTTCAGGATCCTCGCCGATGCTACGGAATTCGTGCATTGAGCTGAGTTTCTCCAGACTCAGGTTTGAGTTAGGAGGAAAACGGAGCACTTATGGGTTAAACCCGTGTGCCGTGATGTTGATCCAACGACTAAACTAAACTAAACTAGCTGACATTACATCGCTCCGGATAGACTATCCCTATGCTGACATGACTTCTGGCCCCTGTACCCTCATGTCCAGGGTGTCTTTAATGACCTCAGTCCACCTCCGTGCCACTTGACCCCTGCCTCCTATACCCGCATGCCCACGGTGTCTCTAATGCCCTCAGTCCACCTCTGTGCCAGTCGACCTCTGCCTCCTGTCCCAAGAACCAGGCCTCCCATGGCTGTTCTCTCCCAGCCACTGTCACGTTACATTGGGGCACATTATTCCAGTTTCCTACACACGATACTGTCAATGAGGCAGACGTCTTCAACGTACACATCTTTTAGAATGTCGGTGTGTTTGTTCTACTTGAACAATTATATTCTAAACTTTTTATGTAATATTCTAATTCAAAAGTCTAGAGTTTCTTCTGTCTTCTTGTCCAGTGGCTATGATGAGTGTCTTGCTGTGAACACTGTGATAGCTTCCTGTTGATTTCCCCATTAAACATGTCTTAGAAATACGAGTGTGTCCTGATCGGCGAGAGACGTTCCAAGTTGCCAGGGTGAGTGCCCTAACTTGTGCCGCTCTGTTGTAAGCAAAGGGCATTCACGAGTTATCTACCTTTCCCCGGTGATAATTCAGTGCACCGAGCTGTGTTTGCCATAGAGTGGAATATGTCCCATCTGTTGCTGCGTAAAAGTGCATTTGCGATGTTGTGTTTTTTTGTTTATGGACGAGAAGACGAGGTTAGATTTATGATAAGAGGAAGAAATGTTACCAAATATTTATAATGATATCACAAATGACAATAATAACGAATGTGGTCACGATGAAGACTACGACGATGAGAATGATGAGAAAGAAGAGAATATTGCATTTCCACATGAAACACTAAGTAAATACAGGACCCTATTGCGCGCCTAAGTTGTAAACGTGTTCAAATGGATAACAGCCCTCTCTCTTAAACTTCTTGTGCGCTGACTGCGAGGTAGTGTGATGATTTCCTACACAAGTCAATTGACTTAAAGACTGACTTATCGTTCAGAAAGCAATGGCAAACTACTCTATGTAACACTGCCTAGTAAATCAATCTGGGATTGGGGGTGGATCACAACGTCCTGATATGCCACAATAAATATTGCCGGCGGCCTTGAGATGTGTGAGCATCAGGTGTTGGCGGATATGTAGTGGAGCAATGGGCGCTCGATAGCTGATATATATGCAGCGTATCATGCCTGAACGTTCAATTACATTCTAAGTTAGTAATCTGAGACAAGCACTACATTCAATTATTTAGGCTTATGTTCAGTTGAGATATGTACCACAGCGATTAAGAACATAATAAGACAACCAACAACTGCATGCCATAAAACCCATAACTATCGTACAATTCTTACACTCCATTATATTCTAAAATTAGGCGAGTGCAGAGAACAAAGTAGCATATTTCAGAAACAAGTATTTTCTCTCAGCTCACGTCGACATTCACGTGCAACTGTCATTTCCTGTTTGAAGACAAATGGGCCAGGATTCGACACCAGGGGAAAGGCAATCAACATGACGCCAGACCACTTGACAATCACAGAGATGAGATGAATTGCTCAGTCTCGATTGATGTGATATATTCTATGGCAATCCTGGGGTTCTTCAGAGTGAGTGCGGCTTCAGTTGTTCCTTCCTTGAAGTTGTGAAGTGTTTAACTATTGTTTCAAACTGTTTTTATTTCAGCATGTTATTCTAAACGTTTGTCTGTGAACTCGACTGTTCCTATCTAGATGTTCTGTTTACTGCTGGAATAAGTAGACTGCCAATGTCTTGCTGGTCAATGAGAAGTGTGCCGTGAGTTTCGAGTGGTTGTTACATAAGGTTAGCACTTGCCGTGAGTTTCGAGTGGTTGTTACATAAAGTTAGCACTTAGAGAGAGAGAGAGGGGGGGAGAGAGAGAGAACGAGAGGGAGAGAGAGAGGGAGAGAGAGAGGGGGGAGAGAGAGAGAGGGGAGAGAGAGAGGGGGAGAGAGAGGGGGGGGGGGGAGAGAGAGAGGAGAGAGAGAGAGGGAGAGAGAGAGAGGGAGATACAGAGAGGGGGAGAGAGAGAGGGAGAGAGAGAGGGAGAGAGAGAGGGAGAGAGAGGGGGGAGAGAGAGAGGGAGAGAGAGAGAGAGAGAGAGAGAGAGAGACGGGGGGAGGAGAGAAAGAGAAGGAGAAAAAAAGAGAGGGAAAATAAT
This sequence comes from Cepaea nemoralis, assembly GCA_014155875.1. Classification (NCBI taxonomy): domain Eukaryota; kingdom Metazoa; phylum Mollusca; class Gastropoda; order Stylommatophora; family Helicidae; genus Cepaea; species Cepaea nemoralis. Next base: position 9,795 of record JACEFZ010011102.1, read on the forward strand.
TTGTTATACGTTAAAGGAAACTCTCAGGGAGGTAGAGTGAGAGACGGAGAGAGAGAGAGAGAGAGAGAGAGAGAGAGAGAGAGAGAGAGAGAGAGAAGGAGAGATAGAAGGACAGAGAGAAGGATACATAGAGAGGGAAGGAGAGAGGAAAAATATGTTTGAGGGCGACTGAAGGGAAGATAGCTGATAGATGGAGCGATAGGAAGACAGTTATGTTCGTGTGCGCACGAAAGAGATAGACGGAGAAAGGAAGAGAGATAGAGAGAAAGAATAAACAAAGGAAGGAATTAATTTAGAATGACAGAAAAGACAAGCATACAGAGACAGGTATTCGAAAAGACTTTAGAATTAAGAAAAACCTATAGAATAAACATATGAAGAACTAAAGAGAGATCGAAAAGAAGTTAGAATTAAGTAAAACCAACAAAATGAATATGAGAACCAAAGAAAGAAAAAAAGAAAGAAAGAAAGAAAGAAAGAAAGAAAGAAAGAAAGAAAGAAAGACAGACAGACAGACAGACAGACAGACAGACAGACAGACAGACAGACAGACAGAAAGACAGAAAGAACGAACGAACGAACGAAAATCTTTATTTTCAAAGGGTTAAGAATTGGTCACGCAGGCCTGTCTGACATTCTGCCCTTCTTCTCTATTTCCTCTCATACATTCTTTCATTCAACATCACTTATGAAACAAATTTTTGACAACAAAAGAACAATAAGCATTAAAACGCTTGAAAAATAATCAATAACAAAGGACTCACTGAGGCAGTATTTAACATGGGCATTATAAATGCCTAAGGAAGGTGTAACGTGCCATACATATGGGAATGTTTTTTGGCTAATTGTCATTTGAGATAATTTACCATTATTGTTTTTGTTTTTTTTGTTTATGGGGGAATATAGTCTGTCCTGAGGTAGTGTTCAAACATGTTGCGACTGTATGTATAATGATTTGTTTGTTGTGTCTTTGATTTCTTCTGGTAGATTGTTCTACAACCGAGCGGCAGAGTATGCTAAGCTTGTTTTATATGTCTTTCCTAGGTTTAGGGACATGAAGTTTACTTAGTCGTTCGCTATGTCTTGCGTTATATTTAAACAATGATCAAAGAAAGAAAGAAAGAAAGAAGAAAGAAAGAAAGAAAGAAAGAAAGAAAGAAAGACAGACAGACAGACAGACAGACAGACAGACAGACAGACAGACAGACAGACAGACAGACAGACAGACAGACAGACAGACAGACAGACAGACAGACAGACAGACAGAAAGAAAGAAAGAAAGAAAGAAAGAAAGAAAGAAAGAACGAAAGAACGAAAGAACGAAAGAACGAAAGAACGAAAGAAAGAAAGAAAGAAAGAAAGAAAGAAAGAAAGAAGGAAAGAAGGAAAGAAGGAAAGAAGGAAAGAAGGAAAGAAGGAAAGAAAGAAAGAAAGAAAGAAAGAAAGAAAGAAAGAAAGAAAGAAGAAAGAAAGAAAGAAAGAAAGAACGAAAGAACGAAAAGAAAGAAAGAAAGAAAGAAAGAACGAAAGAACGAAAGAAAGAACGAAAGAAAGAAAGAAAGAAAGAAAGAAAGAAAGAAAGAAAAGAAAGAAAGAAAAGAAAGAAAGAAGAAAGAAAGAAAGAAAGAAAGGAAAGAAAGGAAGGAAGGAAGGAAGGAAGGAAGGAAGGAAGGAAGGAAGGAAGGAAGGAAGGAAGGAAGGAAGGAAGGAAGGAAGGAAGGAAGGAAGGAAGGAAGGAAGGAAGGAAGGAAGGAAGGAAGGAAGGAAGGAAGGAAGGAAGGAAGGAAGGAAGGAAGGAAGGAAGGAAGGAAGGAAGGAAGGAAGGAAGGAAGGAAGGAAGGAAGGAAGGAAGGAAGGAAGGAAGGAAGGAAGGAAGGAAGGAAGGAAGAAGGAAGAAAGAAAGAAAGAAAGAAAGAAAGAAAGAAAGAAAGAAAGAAAGAAAGAAAGAAAGAAAGAAAGAAAGAAAGAAAGAAAGAAAGAAAGAAAGAAAGAAAGAAGAAAGAAAGAAAGAAAGAAAGAAAGAAAGAAAGAAAGAAAGAAAGAAAGAAAGAAAGAAAGAAAGAAAGAAGAAGAAAGAAAGAAAGAAAGAAGAAAGAAAGAAAGAAAGAAAGAAGAAAGAAAGAAAGAAAGAAAGAAAGAAAAGAAAGAAAGAAAGAAAGAAAGAAAGAAAGAAGAAAGAAAGAAAGAAAGAAAGAAAGAAAGAAAGAAAGAAAGAAAGAAAGAAAGAAAGAAAGAAAGAAAGAAAAAGAAAGAAAGAAAGAAAGAAAGACAGAAAGAAAAGAAAGAAAGAAAGAAAAGAAAGAAAGAAGAAAGAAGAAAGAAAGAAAGAAAGAAAGAACGAAAGAACGAAAGAACGAAAGAACGAAAGAACGAAAGAACGAAAGAACGAAAGACTAGAAAAAAAAAAGAACAAAAAACGAAAAAAACGAAAAACAAAGAAG
>JACEFZ010011103.1:0-22758 GCA_014155875.1 Cepaea nemoralis
CCCGGGCGGAAGCCCAGGCCCGGGCATGAAAAATTTTCCCGCGGCACCCATCAAAATGCGGGGGGTCCTAGACGTATGGCACTAGCACCATATACAAAACTTGTCTCACGGCGTATGCAAGAGTTATGTATGTGTTACTTTACTGTCTGGGTAAATAAACGCACTAACCATTGCCACTGCTGTTCGAGTCTACAAGCAAACTCTAAGAAATCAGAAACAATCTCCTTCCAAGCATACTTTGCTTAGGTGTAGCTAACTCTAGAAAAATATTGTTTTTCACACACGCAAATTACAGGAACAGGTGTAATTCCAGAGGGAAATGGGTTAACCAACGTTGCACGTAAATTTACATTCTGCTAGCAAACGAATTTATTTTAAAAATAGCACAGTTGTAAAGTCTTCATGAGATACATAAAAGATAACAGAAAGGAGAACATTAAACTAAAGCTTGTTACAAGCATACCTGTAACGTGAGTGTTAGTAATGGCGGCTGTGTATTTGAAATGATCGTTACACGGCTTCCTAAAATATGGTTGGACTCGTGTTTTACACAGCCAATCAGGGGCTGGGCGAAGCCGGGCCGGATCAGACAGACAGACAGACAGACAGACAGACAGACAGACAGACAGACAGACAGACAGACATATAGACACACAGACAGATAGATAGTCGGGAACGGGAACGGGAGCTTATATGACTACTTATATGAATTAAATGAGATGCTCCACACCAGGAGTTGGGCGATGCCGGGCCGGGTCAGACAGACAGACAGACAGACAGACAGAAAGACAGACAGAAATACAGACAGACATACATACATACATATATACATACAGACAGACAGACAGACAGACAGACAGACAGACAGACAGACAGACAGACAGACAGACAGACAGTCGGTAACGGGAACGAGAACTTATATGACTACTTATATGAATTAAATGAGATGCTCCACACCAGGAGTTGGGCGATGCCGGGCCGGGTCAGACAGACAGACAGACAGACAGACAGGCAGGCAGGCAGGCAGGCAGGCAGGCAGGCAGGCAGACAGACAGACAGACAGACAGACAGACAGACAGACAGACAGACAGACAGACAGACAGACAGTCGGTAACGGGAACGAGAACTTATATGACTACTTATATGAATTAAATGAGATGCTCCCCACCAGGGACTGGGCGAAGCCGGGCCGGGTCAGCTAGTACACTATATTTGTGCTTGCAAATGTGCGGTATACATTGGAGCATAAATTAATACTCCTGTCGCCTGTGTGTCACCAGCTCCAGTAAAGGAAACAAATAATATACTGCAAAATATGCAATAAAGGAGGGTTGGTGTGAGAGGGGGCTGTCTCATCCCGTAGAAAACTGCAGCTGAAAAATAATCTAACCATGTATAAGTTTATAGATACAGAAAGAAGAATACGTCAGTCAACCAAGATAGGAGCTCTTCTAGAAGAGGCAGGACGCAATGCGGTGACACTAGCATGGAGTCTGGACCGCCTCCACAGACGCAGGAAAATCTTCCGAATTGACTTTGTATGAATTGGCAATCGTGTATAGAAATCTTTGGGACAAGAGGATAAAAACATGAAGCATGGATTTTCTAAGTTCTTAAAATTAAAATAAAATAAATACCATGAGCAGGTTTCAATAATAGCAAATCTCGAGCTGCTAAAGTCGGAACCCTTTAAAAATGCCTATAATCTATTGAAGTTAGGAACCGAACAAAGGCGGGCTGAAGCCAATATCGATATTATAACATGTCACGAGAGGCAGAAGTGGGGGGGGGAGGGGGAGGGAAACTACAGAAACACTTATAACACCTTAAGAAAAATGGCACGAAATATACCCAACCAAGTGGAGTGATCAAAAACAGTAATGAGAAAGTTGTAACCAAATTAGATAGACTGAATATGTTGAGGAACTTCTGACTAAAGACCATCCGGATATTCAGCCTGTAGAAGAAGAGCTTGATATCAGTCATGAAAAACCATCTAAAGAAGAAATTATAAAAGCCATCAAACTTCCGAAGGATGTAAAAGCTTCTGGTCCGAATAATATCCCAGCTGAAGCTATTACAGCCAATATAAACACTTAAACTTAATTCATCATCATCATCATCATCATCATCTTCCACTTCTGCCGTCAAGCGTCGTGGGGAGGAATAATTTGCGTTCCAGCGCCCGGTGGACGGCACTGGATAGTGTCATTCCGTGAGGTTGTACAATGTCTCTGATGTCGTCAATCCATTTTCTTCTTGGACGTCCTCGTGGTCTCGTCGCAGATGATCTTTGATGTAAGGCCAGTGATGGTAGTTGTTGATGATGCATTCTAATGACATGGCCAAACCACTTGATCTTCTGTCTGTCAATAAATGTGGCACAAGGTGTTGATCCCACAGTCTGTCTGATAGTAGCATTTCTTACTCGGTCTCGGATTGTTAAGTTGGCAGCTCTCCTCAGGCATCTCATTTCGCAGGTGTTGATTTTGCGAAGGTGTAATTTGGATAAAGTCCAGGTTTGAGATTGGTAGCATAGGGTTGGTGTGAATATGCTGTTTATTATCTGTCGTTTTGCGGACATGGGTATGTTTGGATGTTTCAGTAAGGGTGATAGTTGATATGTAAGTGCACTAGCTTTTTGACATCTGATTTCAATTTCTCTGTCCAATCTGCCATCTTCTGTGATCATACTTCCAAGGTATTTGAATTCTTTAACTTGTTTCAGAGGTGTGTTATTTATCTGTATATTTAGTGGGCCTGGCGATCTGCTAACTTGAATTACTTCGGTTTGGGCTGTATTTATACTCATATTGTATCTGCTGCAGGTTGAACTCAGATTAGTAATATGATTTTGTAGTCTGCCCTCATCGCTGTAAAACAGGCACTGATCATCTGCAAATAGAAGTTCATTTATTCCCTGTGGGTCAGTTGTTTCATCTGGAGTAAAGAGTTCTAAATTTTCTGAATCTGGTCTGTCGAGACTTGCTTCTTTGGAAATTCTGTCCATGTAGATATTGAATAGCAGGGGAGAGAGCACACATCCCTGCCTCACTCCTGTATTGACTGTGAACACATCTGATATACCTTCCTGTGTTCTTACTGCACTTTGGCTCGAGTGGTACATGGCTATGATGTTTTCTAGCAGTTGCCCTTCTATCCCATAGTCTTCAAGGATGGTCAATAATTTGTATCTGTCTACTCTATCAAAAGCCTTTTCCTGATCTACAAACACAATATTCTGCTGGTCACTATATTCAATAGTTTTTTCACAAATTTGTCTAAGTGTAAATAATGCATCAGTGCAACTTTTACCTTTCCGAAAACCGAATTGTGCTTTGCTTAACTGTTGTTCAACTATTGGTCTAGCTCTTTGTTCCAAAAGTTTTGCATACATTTTCCCTATATGGCTTAGGAGTGATATACCTCTGTATGTTTCGCACTCTCTCATATTGCCTTTCTTTTTCCATATTGGTACTATTATTGCCTGTTGCCAATCATCTGGGACTTTTCTTTCTTCCCATGCTATATTAAAAAGTCTTGTTAGCCATTTAACTCCTGTTTCACAATTTATTTAGCAGTCTGGGAGACTGCAGAAATACTTGCAGACTGGAGAGAAAAATAACGTCTGGTAAAGCTGCTAAAGAAAAGGATTCTGCAGGAGCGTGATTATTATACGGGAATAATGTCATTGTTTTTTCCTGGGGAATACTAAGCAAGATGATTCATGGAGTGATTTAGAGATGACACTCACAAACAGCTGTAGGATAAACAGGCAGGTTTTGTACCGAACATATCCCGCACGGAGCAGATAAAGACATTACCGATAATAATAGAGCGAAGCACTGAATTGAACTCGTCCCTTTAAATTGGATGTGTGGACTATGAAAAGGCTGTTGACAGCATTTATATGGAATCCTTTTAGAAATTGTTACCACTCTATGGGATCCCACAGACAATCATCAACTTAACAAAGGTAACATGAAAGAAATTGAAATACGCAGTGCTTCATGAGTTAACACTAACGATACATGTGACATAAGAATACGAGTGCGACAAGGATGGGGTGCCTTTTATCATCTGTATTATTCGTATTGGCACATCATCATGTATTAGGTCCTTTACAGAATGTCACGCTTCTTTTACAGTAAAATTAGCTATTCCAGACAGTAACCAAAGTAATTTTGCTATTGCAAGATCATTCAGATGTCTTTGAATATAAATGTTATAGACGAGTTCTAAGAATATCCTGGGTAAAGAAAAGAACAAATGCATCCATACTTCAAGAGCTGAACATTGAAGAAGGCAGGCTATTAAAGACGATAAAAGAAAGAAAATTGAAATATTTCGGTCACTTGAAACGTCACGAAAGTTTGGAGAGAACAATAATGGAGGGGTAGATGCCTGGGAAGAGAGGAAGATTAAGGCCAAAAAGAAGATGGGTGCAGGATGTGGCGGATGATCTCCAGATGGGTGTATCGGACGCGAGACATCTTGCTTATGATCGAGAGGTTTTGCGGAATGTTGTTATGGGAGCGAGGTTCGGCAAGGGACGTGCTACTGAATGAATGAATGAATGAATGAATGAATGAATGAAGATCATTTGTTGCCTGGTGTGTTCGTCTTTCATAATCTAACTGAAAGAATGAATGAATGAATGAATGAATGAATGAATGAATGAATGAATGAATGAATGAATGAATGAATGAATGAAGATCATTCGTTGTCTGGTGTGTTCGTCTTTCATAATTTAGTAAGTTCATATATGCACGAAACCACTTGTTTAAACAGTTCAGTTCGTTTCTCTGTGAAACTATTGGTTGATAATGCGTACAGTGTTTTCGTTAATTAAAGATGACTATCAATAGGCGATTTTCTCTTTTCATTAAACCACTGTTTACCACTGTATATTTTCATGTTTTCGTTAAGCCATTAATTGATACTATATTTTCAGCAACTATTATATTTCGGTAAGCCATTGCAATTAATATAATTATTTGTATCTTTTACAGAGTGAATTATTAACAGACGCCACATGGCTTCTTTGGATGCCCTAGACACGGGTATGGCTCATCTGAACCCTAACATGCTCTTGCATAGAGACAAACGATACGTGGTCACCCAGAGCCTGGTGGAGCAGAGTCGCCTGGCAGCCCTGTGCATCATCTTTATTATCCTTATTTTGATCATCAATGGCTTTATTATCATCATGATTCTCTTGTCCAAAACCATGAGATCCAGTTCTAGACACGTTCTGATCATCAGCGTTTGTCTTGGTGACCTTCTCATGGGCGTGTTTGTGTTGCCAGTAAGTTTTGTTTGCGTTAGTCTTGTTGCTATGACGACGTTGTTGCTATCAATAATATTTAAGTTTTTGTAATTTTCTTAGTGTTGTGCTGCTGTTGTTTTCTTGTTATTATGTTGTTGCAATCGGCGTGCTTTTATTATCGCTGTATAAACACTATTATCGTATACCCACGTTTTCTTTTATTTTTAATGGTTATGATTGCTAGTTTATAATGTGTAATAATACATCATCCATAGGTACTTCTACATATGGGCCTCAGCAATAACCAGATCATCGTAGACTGTCCAACGTTCTACACAATGCGATTTTTCGCAGACTTTCTCGTCCCATCCGTGACCACACTAGCTATCCTTGCCTTGAACATAGACTATATCTTGAGATTGTGGTGAGTATATACGCCTATTAGTATTTGTCTCGTTGCGTGATTTCCTCTTCAGTGTTGACCAAAAGTCTTCTTGTGTAGATTATGCATGTCACATAGGGTTCAACCCCTACACCGGACAGCGGGACCATAATGTTGACTTCTCGACCTTGACTTGCGGACGTAATACCTCTGAAGTCGGAGTTGGTTCACCTGATGACGAGGGATACTATTAATAGGAAAATCGAATCCACACGTAAAATTCATTCCAGTGCTACTAGAAAATAGTGTGGATGGGCTACGCTTGAGTTCAAAGCGAGTGAGAGCCAAAAATAAAACATATCTATGCCCCAAGCAGTCTCTCAATAATCAGTGCTGTATAGCTCTGAAGTATGTGCCCAAGATGATCTCTCACAGTTTAGTACTGCATCACTCCAAAGTCTGTGTTTTAGGAGGTCTCTGAAACGTTCCGTGGCGAAGGAGGTACGAACAGCCAAGAAATGATGAGGTTGACTGCTACGTCCGTAAAGGATATGCAACTAACTCAAAGGTTAGCACTGCACCACTCTGAAATCTATGTCGTAGGCGACATCGCAAAGGTTATAATTGCAAAACTCTGGGGTCTATGCCCTAAGCGTCCACTCAGGAGAAGGGATAGCTTTCCTATGTCCTATGTAAAAACAGCGGTCCTATGTAAAAACCAAATGTTCAAGAAAACATCTGATCCGTTTCCTATACATCCAATCTTAGACTTGAAACAACGATGGAAGGAACATAAAATTGAAGGTGGGTGAGATCAAATTAATCCTTAATTAATTCTCACTTCTATTCTTCCTTCCCAGTTGTTCTACTTACTCTGAAGGAGGCAGAAGAACCTTACTGATCGTGTTACTTTTCTTGATGCCATGGGTAGTAAGTAATGCACTACTGATTCCATTGTACATCGATGGCATGAACAAGGTATCGAGAACATGGCAAACCACTTGCGATATCAATATGGGTGGGCACTTAACTCGGACGCTTCTTGTGGTCAGCTATTTCCCACAGGTAAGTTATTACTGCCACAACATTTCGTATATCTGACCATGTTTTGTGTTGTTGTAGACAAATCAATAAGTGCTTGTGTCATGACAATTAATTCAGAACACAGAAGATACTGTTAAATATATAACAACATGAAGCAATGTTGTATGGCAAAACAACAACAACAAGGTGAATGTGCTCACGCTTTTGAATATCTCAATCCACTAGACGTAAAGATGGAAGACCAAGAAAGACAGACAAATAACAGACAAGCGCTGACCTCTTAAAACCACGACAAGACTGAACGTAATCTAAGAGCTGTGGCATCTGCTTTTCGGTGACATTCATGTATACAAACCTCTGTTAATGTCGGTTCTCTTGTATGAATGTTAGATGGTTGATTGGTTGGTTGGTTGGTTGGTTGGTTGGTATGTTGGTTGGTTGATTGCTTGGTTGGTTGGTTGGTTCTGAATCCCCTGGAAGACATCCGTTCAGTTAGCCTGGGACCCAAAAAGGGGTTGCTTCTATCGAAGTTGGGTTGGCGTAGAGACTGTTCTCCCAACCCAATACCAAAGTTCGGTCACCACGACGACTGTGTTGCAATGTTCGGCTTTCTTTCTTCGAGCTCAGGAATCTGCGGTGTGTGCAGGTCCGGTGCTGGAACCTCACACTCGCGGCGAGATATATTCAGATGTACCATCGACTGTTTTTTTCCGAGCCTTGAGTAGATATAAATATATAATGCTATGGCACCGGCCGCTTTTGCTTCCTAGAACATTACCTGGTAGCCATTGTAAGCTGATTGGACCTGGATAAGAAAATAAAGTAAGTTTTTACATGCATAACGGCGCATTGAACATATTGTGTTAGACCCATATGTGTATATACCAATCTACACTCGGTGGGTGACGTGGTCAGTGTGACACTGGCCGCCTTGTCTTCCCAAGACATTTCCTGGTGCACATGTGTGGCTGTATTTGACAGCGATACAAATATTATTACATCGGCATTGTCTGACACTCAGAAAACTCTCAGAAAAGAAGTCACCAGTAAATGGAAACGCACATTAATCGAATCTAATACACAGAACTATCAACTCTTGAATACACTGAGACAGCATATAAATAAACTCACTTGTCTATCGGGCGTGCGAACAAGCGTGGTAGCCACTGCGCTATTGCGACTCCTATTTTAGTATGTAACCAGATAATGATTAGATACAGCACATTCAGACTGGTTGAGATTAGGCCTGGGTTGATACTCTTCCCTCACCGGGTTTTAAGTGTACAAAGGAGAGCCCAGGTCAGTTTAAGATGGAATTGTCTGAGTGTATCTGATAGACGAGAAAGGACCATGTGAATCTATATGTGTAAGTGGTATCAATAATTACACCGGCATCTTTCGGCAAGATTGAAGGGAAGAGACCAAGGCGAAGATCGAGAAGTAAATACATGGATGGCTTGGCCACGTGGCATGGTCGAGACAGGAACACAGAGCTGATCCACGACTTTGGTGATAGAGTGACATGGCAGTACATGACCGCCCACGCTTATCGGCATGGCACATGATGGATGGATGGATCTGTCGGCACTCAGAGTTGAGTTGAGTGAAGAACCGATATCACAGCCCACGGCACATTCCTATACGTTCCCCATCCTCATCTGCAACAGCTAACGAAGAGTCCCAGTGCTAATGGTACCAGTAGCTGTCTGATTATGTGTCCGTCTGGTCTTTCCTGGAAGTTTTGAGTGGCGGCCACATCCTCAGGTCATTCCCCGCAGCATCATTCTCTCCAATCCATGTTGATCTACGTGATCTTCTGTACTACACGCACACAGAAAACTATCGGAAAGAAGTCAATCTTATATATAAAAAAGAATGTATGTCTGTATGTATGTCCTTTATGCGTTCGCGAACGGTCCATCCGATTGAGATGAAATTTTCTACACGTCTTCCTCTCATCCTCGCGCTGCCAACTGTCATATTTTGTTAGTGTAAAATCGGCTACTTACTTAATATTATTTAATATTTCATTTTTCATTATAATTTCTATATAGCAAGGGGACTTAACTCTAGAAAAGTTATTTCAAGGGGCATAACTTTTAATAACATTGCTATATACCTTATAGTCATATTGTTGCATCGTTTTCAAAGATTTATAAACTCTTTGTCTATAGTTATTTACAGGCATATGAGTTATAATAAATAATGATATAATCTTCAAGGCATTTTCAAAGTTTTCATAAAAATAATGCATAATGCATAACATTGTAACTCATCTTTTTATGCTTAAAGAAGTTATCTACAGTCATGTAGGTGATTAAAAACAGTTTTCATTAACAATAATGGATGGTGTGTGGAAGGACATTCTTTTAAGTAACTTTTTTTTTTTTGATTGTTGTATGAATTTAATGAGTCGCTCCCCGCCAGGAGCTGGGCGAAGCCACACCGGGTCAAATAGATAGACAGATCCACCTTTTCGCTGCAGTTATCTACAGGCATATGCGTTATAATCCTCCTCCTCCTCCTCCTCTCTCCTCCTCCTACCCTCATCCTCTTCCCCTCCCCCTCCTCCCTCTCCCTCCTCCATCCTCCTCCTCCCTCTTCATCCTCCTCCCTCTTCCTCCTCCTCCTCCTCCCTCCTCCTCCTTCTTCCTCCTCCTTCCTCCTCCTCCTTCCTCCTCCTCCTCCCTCCTCCTCCCTCTTGTGTTTATAGACTTTAGGAAAGCATTCGATATGATAGATCATACTATTCTAATTAAAAAACTAGAAACAATGAAAGTAAGTTTTAATATAGTGACATTAATAAAATCATTCTTATTAGACAGAAAGCAAGTAGTATCACACAATAAAGTTTTATCTCAAGCCATTACCATTAATATTGGAGTACCTCAGGGGTCTATTCTTGGCCCTCTATTATTTGCCATTTATATAAATGATCTTCCATTAAATCTGTCGTCGTCCTGCGATCTATTTGCTGATGACTGCACAGTATATACAAACGCTGTTGATCGTAATGTGCTAGAATTATCCTTGCAACAGGAAATAAATAGTGTAGTTAACTGGAGTCATGCAAACCGCATGCAAATTAATATTACTAAAACAAAGTCTATGTTAATAGGAACCAGGCAAAGACTTCACACTCTAAACTCGCAGAGAACTCTTCAGCTGCACATTGGCAGCACGCCTGTAGAAAGTGTCACCGAGCACAAGACACTGGGTATTATCATAGATCAAAATCTAACTTTTAACTCACATGTTCATGCTCTAGTTAAACAAATAGCCAAAAAAGTATACCAACTCGCCAAAATTAAAAATTTCCTTGACGAAAACACAAGAAAGATATTCTATACTTCTCATATACAAACACATATTGATTACTGCTCCACAGTCTGGGATGGATGCTCCAAATCAATAACAAAACGCCTATATTCACTCCAGAAAAGGGCAGTGCGTTTAATTAATGGTGAAAAGCTTACCGACAATTCTAACCTATATAAACGTCTCCGGTTACTGCCACTCCACAAGCGCCTGCTTTTTAATAAGACCAAACTAATTCACAAAATCCTATTTCAAAATGCCCCAAGCTACCTTTGGCCATTGTTTAAATATAACGCTAGACATAGCGAACGACTAAATATACTTCATGTCCCTAAACCTAGGATAGACTTATATAAAACAAGCTTAGCATACTCTGCCGCTCAGTTGTGGAACAATCTTCCACAAGAAATCATAGACACCACCAATCATGATACATACATTCGCAACCTGTTTGAACACTACCTTAGTACAGACTACATGCCCCCATAACAAACAACACAAAAAAGACAATAATGGTAACTTATCTCAAACGACAACTAGCCAAAAAACATTCCCTTCTGTATGGCACGTTACACCCTCCTTAGGTATTTATAATGCCCATGTTTAACACTGCCTCAGTGAGTCATTTGTTATTGATTATTTTTCATGCGTTTTAATGTTCTTTTGTTGTCAAAAGTTGCTTCATAAGTGATGTTGAATGAAAGAATGTATGAGAGGAAATAGAGAAGAAGGGCAGAATGTCAGACGGGCCTGCGTGCCCAATTCTTAACCCTTTGAAAATAAAGACTTATTATTATTATTATTATTATCCTCTTCCTTCCTCCTCCCTTCTCCTCCTCTCTCCTCCTCCTCCCTTCTCCTCCTCCGCCTCCTCCCTCCTCCTCCTCCCTCCTGCCCCTCATCCCTCCTCCTCCCTCCTCCTACTTCTCCTCCCCCTTCCTCCTCCCTTCTCCCCCTCCTCCTCCCTCCTCCTTCCTCCTCCCTCCTCCTCCTCCCTCCACATCCCTCCTCCTCCTCCCTCCTCATCCTCCCTCCTCCTCCTTCTCCTCCCTCCTCCTTCTCCCTCTTCCTCCTCCCTCCTCCTTCTCCCTCCTCCTTCTCCCTCCGCCTCCTCTCTCCTCCTCCTCTCTCCTCCTCCCTCCTCCTCCCTCCTCCTCCTCCCTCTCCCTCCTCCTCCCTTCTCCTCCTCCCTCCTCCTCCTACCCCTCTTCCTCCTGCGTTCTCCTCCTCCCTCCTTCTACCTCATACTCCTCCTCCTTCTCCCTCCTCCTCCCTCTTCCTCCTCCCTCTTCCTCCTCCCTCCTCCTCCCCCTCCTCCTCCCTCCTCCTCCCCTCCTCCTCCTTTCTCCTCCTCCACCCTCCTCCTCCCCCTCCTCCTCCCTCCTCCTCCCTCTTCCTCCCCTCCTCCTCCTTCCTCCTCCTCCTCCTCCCTCCTCCTCCACTCTCCTCCTCCCTCATCCTCCTCCCTCCTCCTCCTTCCTCCTCCCTCCTCCTTCCCTCCTCCCTCCTCCTCCCTCCTCCTCCCTCCTCTTCCTCCCTCCTCCTTCCTCCTCCCTCCTCCTCCCTCCTCCTCCTCCTCCCTCCCTCCTCCTCCCTCCTCCTCCTCCCTCCTACTCCTAATCCCTCCTCCTCCCTCCTATTCCTCCCTACTCCTTCTCCTCCCTCCTCTTCCCTCCTCCTCCTCTCTCCGCCTATCTCTTCCTCCCTCCTCCTCCTCTCTCTTCCACCTCCCTCTTCCTCCTCCCTCCTCCTACTCCTCCTTTTTCTTCTTCTCCTGCTGCTGCTGCCGCCGCTCCATTTACCCAAGTTAATTGTTGGGGGAAGATGTAAAGATGTTCTAACTGCAACCAATAAATGATTAGACAGACAGACAGACAGACAGACAGACAGACAGACAGACAGACAGGCAGGCGGGCGGGCGGGCGGGCGGGCGGGCGGGCGGGCGGGCGGGCGGACGGACGGACGGACAGACCAGACCAGACCAGACCAGACCAGGCCAGGCCAGCCAGGCCAGACCAGGCCAGGCCAGACCAGACCAGACCAGACCAGACCAGACCAGGCCAGACCAGACCAGGACAGACAGACCAGGACAGACAGACCAGGCCAGACAGACCAGGACAGACAGACCAGGACAGACAGACCAGGACAGACAGACCAGGACAGACAGCCCAGGACAGACAGCCCAGGACAGACAGACCAGGCCAGACAGACCAGGCCAGACAGACCAGGACAGACAGACAAGACAGACAGACCAGGACAGACAGACCAGGACAGACAGACCAGGACAGACAGACCAGGACAGACAGACCAGGACAGACAGACCAGGACAGACAGACCAGGACAGACAGACCAGGACAGACAGACCAGGACAGACAGACCAGGACAGACAGACCAGGACAGACAGACCAGGACAGACAGACCAGGACAGACAGACCAGGACAGACAGACCAGGACAGACAGACCAGGACAGACAGACCAGGACAGACAGACCAGGACAGACAGACCAGGACAGACAGACCAGGACAGACAGACCAGGACAGACAGACCAGGACAGACAGACCAGGACAGACAGACCAGGACAGACAGACCAGGACAGACAGACCAGGACAGACAGACCAGGACAGACAGACCAGGACAGACAGACCAGGACAGACAGACCAGGACAGACAGACCAGGACAGACAGACCAGGACAGACAGACCAGGACAGACAGACCAGGACAGACAGACCAGGACAGACAGACGGGAACGGGAACGGGAACGGGACGAGAACTTATATGACTACTTATATGAATTAAATGAGATGCTCCCCACCAGGGACTGGGCGAAGCCGTTCCGGGTCAGCTAGTTATAAATAAATAAAGCACACTTTCACTTTAAGGCAATCTTAAACATAATTATCAATTGCTGGGGAACCCATGAGGCCACTGAGATAGCACATTCACAAGTATCTACTGGCTCTCATAGAAGTAGAATCTCTACTTTCTTTCTTCTATATAAATTAGCGCCACGACGTTCACTACCACCTTATGACGTAATCCTCGCAAGAGTACTATTCCACCACAAGCGGTCTTAGCTGGCGGTTGGCTGCACAGGTTCAACTTTAGATGACATTCCTGTCCGGGTGATCGCTATATTATGGTGTTTGCACCCTTTCTGTAGCGCCACGGCTGCTTGGGTGCCCTGTTCTTCTCTGGTGGGATGACTTGCGGTTCAACACGGGACCTTTTGCTGTTGTTTAGGTCTGATTGTGAGGTTATGAAGAGGTTTCGGTGTTTCTGGGGTTATCTGTACTTCTTGAAAGACGGTGACTCACATATCAGGCAAAGTTGAACCATTTACTGCGTAACCTTGTCCCACCCATAATTACGCTTGCTCCGTAGCCAGCACGAGGCCTTCGTTGTCTCGCCCAGTCTTTTAAGTGTTCCAGCTCTTGCTTGTCTTTTCACAATAGCTGTTTTAACACGTAGTATGTGCAGTTTGTAACAAGGCCTTTTGCGCCTATTTCCGGCGAAAAGCCTGACGGTATATCCTTCATGTCTCAGGTTTGCGACTATATCGCTGTATTTCTCCGTCTTGTAGGTGTGCTGCTCCTCACATTTTAATTAGAATTGAACAGT
The DNA here is from genome assembly GCA_014155875.1 of Cepaea nemoralis. Classification (NCBI taxonomy): domain Eukaryota; kingdom Metazoa; phylum Mollusca; class Gastropoda; order Stylommatophora; family Helicidae; genus Cepaea; species Cepaea nemoralis. The sequence goes on from JACEFZ010011103.1 coordinate 13,632, forward strand.
TAGCTCGATTAGTACCAACTGTTGAGTGGACAGAAATCACACCGCAGTGTCTGGTGGCAGCCGAAAACTTCACTATTACCGCCGGGTATTTGCCACGGTTAAGCTTGCCACTGCGGTATCACAGTTATCAGCGCCTCAACCGGACGGGATAGGAGTGTTATCTCTTTGTCACCCCAAGTTAATTTTTCTATCTACTCCAAGTTAATAAAATGACCCCAAGCTCATAAAATTGGCTATCATCATGTTAGATGCCGATAGGAATGGGCGATCATTGTTCGCCATCTTACACTATCACCAGGGTTTCAGACCAGGTTTATGATCCTGTCCAGATTATGCCATGTGCCAAGTTACGCAGGCATTCATCTCTTTGTTTTAACTTTGCTTATTCCCCATTATGTTTGCCAGTTGTTGCCAAGTCTTCAAGTTTATTTCTATTTATAACATGGCAATAAAAATATCGACTCTCTACGTATTATAATTTAGCATGACCATTACATATTAAATAGACTCGTCTGACAGCCTGGTAGTCATGGTTTCAAAGCCGCACAAGATCGACTATTTTTTAAATCGACCTGACCCCCAGATCGACCCAGACTATAATGGGTACCAAGAAATGTATTTGAAAGTAAAGGCAGCTCTGTGCTAATGACCACATCACCTACCAAGTGCCCCATGATCTATAAAAGTATGGGTCTTACACTATGTGCTCAAAGCACCATACAGCCAGTAATAAGGTCCCTTACTTTTAACTGTTTATTTTAAGATAAGACCTTTACCTATTGGAATAGAAGAAAAAGCAGCGGCTGCAGCAGGATATAACAATATGAATTGGAAACAAATAGGTATATTTAGCTCCTGCGAGAGGAAACGTATTAAACACAAACACGTTGCACATACCTTACAAGGAGATCCATCGTATCCCGAAATACAGGTGAAAATCCAAAATCAGAAGCAATCAATAAATATATAAAATAAATAATAAAATAAAATACACACAAATGCGTACAATACGACACACAGGATTGCCGACGTTTCGATTCTCAGAATCTTTGTCAAGGACAGGACAACACAGATAGATAAAACAACGAAATACAAAAACCGAAAGCACAACTACTCGGTCCCCATATGGGAGCAGAAATGGCGGCTTTGCCAGTTGCGAAGGCACTCTCTGCAACGTGTTTGTGTCTAGTACGTTTCTTCTCGCAGGATCTAAATATACCTATTTGTTTCCAATTCCTTTACCTTTTGCTTGACACTACTACAGTGTCATATATAAATGCTTAACATTCTGACTACAGTATGTACCACGAGATTACTCTTGCAAACTCACATGATAAATAAATAGGAACAGTCTCTTCTGCTGCTGCGTTCGAAGATATATTGTTTTAATTCTTGGCCTATATTTGCATTGTGTCTGTTTGCAGCAAAGCTGCGATAATGCTCTCTTCTACTTACACATCCGTCTTGTTCCTGCCATTTGCTGACCGGGTAGATTCACAAGACATTCCATTCACTCGGTGTTATATCGCTGTTTGCGTCCTTTCTATATATGCATTCGTTATTGTGTTCTTGTAAATCTGCACCTCTTCATTTCTGTCTTTTCATATTATTCATGTCACGTTCATAGCTTAACCAAAGTTAACCAAACCCACTATGTATTCAACTGTTACGTAATGCCATATATAAACCTTTGCCTCTACAGGCTGGCTTACTTCTGATATTCAACCTCATCGTGTCAATTCTCTACCTGCTAAGACGGGAGTCCTACAGTTTAGATGTTTGCGGCGAGAGAATTCGGGCTCCAGTGGACATCTGCTTGGCGTCGTTTGCAACTATGCTCTTATATACACCGGTGTTCATCGCCACACTCCTCACCACAGAAGACTACCTAGGGTGCCAGAATGACGACGAATGCAAGGCACTGAACATTCTATACAACATATCTTTATGGATGATGTTTACCAAATCCTGGCTTCTACCCTTGGCTTGGATTGCCTGTAGAGACACAAGAGCTTGTATACGCCATGATCTGGGCTGTTGCTGATGTAGAATATGTAATACGTAACAGATCTGAGAGTTATCTTTGTGTTTCGGTTATTTACAAGAAAGATTCATTATCAAGAATTATTGATATACAATTTGTAAGTAACGTGCCGTTGATAACCTCAATTATAAGCATAGATGTTCAACTAGGTTGAATAGGGAATAGATAAGCCTAACAATTATGCAAGCGTATTAGTCCATTAAATTGACGTAATGCTGAACAGTACAGTGTTGTTGCCAAAAAGAGTTAGATTTACTAACAGCACAACCATGTACCGGTTTACATTAAAACGATGAGAAATATTGTATTGTTTTTAAATCGTAGTGAAAATAAAGTGCATGAGCGCTTCACAGAAGGCACACATTTTGTCTGATTGTGGCATAAACCTATAGGATTGTTGTGGTTATGCAGAAATGTACTGTTCAATAACGTACATCAACACCCAGACATAAATATTCCAGTTTGTTCACACTTTGTAATCACCTTCCCATAGTATTATTCAAAACTGCTATTCTTTATTATTATCGCTTATTTAGATTATACTTATGTAATCTAAAACTTGTGTAGCTCCTGCTAGTAGATCTTATTTAGCTTATATGTACCTACATAAAAGACTTTATAGCTTCTATTATCAGTTCAAGTACTTCAAAGACTTTTTTAGCTTCTATTGTTATTTCAGACACTTCAGGGTCTTGCATAATTTCTTTCGTTAATTCATGTATAGATTTATTAATAATCCCCGTACTTATAAATGTGTGAACTGATTCTATTATGAGTTTTATGTATTTCAAATGAGGAGCGGCTGGCCGAGTGGCTCGAATGCTGGATTCTCCTTCAGGAGACCCGAGTTCGAATCCTCGGTATGGTGTGGAGTATTTTTCTGTTGGGGGAAAAAAGAAAACTCTAACCTGTACAGTTCGTGGCGACTGCACTAGCCAGGCGGCCTTAATTCTTCAGGCTCAAGACACCACCCCCACCCCCACCCTACCCTTACCGCAAGGTACTATATTGGCAGTAAATGACAGTTTTTGGGGGGGTTTTTTTAATGGCTGTATTTCAAATAGTTTTTAAAAAAAATATAATTACATCAAGTACTTCGGCTTTGTGGATATTTTTTTTAAATCAGGGCTTCATCTAATTCAATATTTTGTTTAGGTTTATTAATAGTAATTGTACAACATTGATTATTAGTTAAATAATTTGTCATAACTTGTTTAAAAGTTTCTAAGTCATTGGACTTAGTTCAGAATATTTTTATAATTAACCATTGACGGCTTATTCAGGTTAATATAACATATGTAAGCTGTTAACATGATGTAATGACCCCCTAATTGTTATTGTAATTGTAAATTACTTTTCTTGCAATTGTTTGGCTGTAACTTTTATAGTTAAAACCAATTTTGTTTTATCAATTCAATTATAATAACTTTTAGAAGAATTGGTATACAAATAAGGCACTATAAAATGGTATCATATTGTCTCCAATAATGATGAAATCAGCAGCAGTATTACGCAGTCTGTAAATATACACAAGCGATCAGACAAATGGGAAGGGTTGGCTATCGGACAGTTTTCACCTTTAAAGATAGAGGGACCAATCTCATTTCCAGTCTCAATAAACAAGCATGATTGTAGATAAAACTAAGAAGTAGTTGGTTACAGCACAGGTAGTAATATACCTGTAAACAGTTCATATAGTTCATATATCTTCCTGCATGCATGCACAAATAAAGACTGAAGGCGGACAGACAGAGAGAGAGAGAGAGAGAGAGAGAGAGAGAGAGAGAGAGAGAGAGAGAGAGAGAGAGAGAGAGAGAGAGAGAGTTAGTTCATTAATTCACGTGGCACACATTCAGCACGTACATTTGTCTTGTCAATAACAACAACAAATATTATATAGATTTACAACACATTACATATTGCTGTTAAATTATCCACAGGTCTACCAACGTGCCAAGTATTCAAATCCAAGGCCAAGTCACATTTTGATAGTATATCCCCTTTCAGCCTTCTGTTTATCGGCTTGGCTATAATTAGGGCCATTATGGCGTAGCTTGTATTTTGTCTTTCGTAGAGTGGACTGCTTTTTGTCAGCTTCCCGGCTTCTGTTGGGTTGATTGTGTTCGTTATTTTCTTGTTGTGGTTTTTCATGTCTGGACAGAGTCGCTCTAGTTGTTATGGCCTGGAGTAATTATGCACTCACCAAGTCATATGGTGCTGTTTCCTTCAGGGAGCTTTATCAGTTGTCGTCTTTCTTGGTGTTCCATCTATTTCCCCGTCTTGGTCTATCTTTGTATCGTCTGGGTCTTTTCGCTGAGTAACTTCTTCCCTTGGTCTCCGTCCAATCTTGGTCTTGGTCACTGTCGTTCTGGCTTTCTTCCTCCTCTTCTATTTCTTCTTCTGTTGCTTCTTCTTCTGTCTGGAACTTTGCATCTTCTGCTGCTGGTCTTTCGGTCTTTGACTTAAGCAGTTCTATTTGTTCTCTTTCTTCTTGGATCTGTTTAAGAGTTTCTTCTGTCTTTTCTCTTTCTTCTTGAATTTTTGATAAAGTTTCTTCTGTCTCAGTCTTTATTGCAGCCATTAGAACGACAGCCTGCTCAATCTTCAGCTGAACTTGCTTCAGTTCATCCAGTATGCGCCGAAAGGCTGTGCCTCTTTGTCTCTTGCGTCTTGTCTCTTTCTTCCTCCACGCTGTTGAACTTTGATCTCAGGTCCTTCAGCTGGCCTTCCAGTTGCGCTTTGTCACTTTTGTAAGTCGATTGGTAGCCTCACACCACATCCTAGCCTCTTTATAGGGCAGGTTAGTTTTGATCGCAATCTTCATTGCTTCTTTACTGTCTTGGTGGCAGGGGCAGATGTACCTTGCGCCATGGTTGCCGAGGCATGTGGCGTACTTTCTGTTAGGGTTAGGCTTCCTGAAGTCCGTGTCGATCTTTGCTTGGTGGCATTGACTGTATGGATGGGATCCAGAGCAGTCTCTACATACCTCCCCCACACTTTTGCAGGTGGCACGGATGTGCCAAAACTTTTGGCACTTAGATCACTGCAGCACTCTTGGTATGTAATGCTCTGGAGCTTGATCTCTCTTGTCCTATCCAATGATTTGAGGGATCACTCGGTCCTCCGATGTTACGATAACGACTGTGGAGGGGATGTTATTCTTGCCGATGATCCTCTCAGCACTGGTGATCTTGAGTTTCAAGTTCTCTCGTCAGTATCTCCCCGATCTGGTCGTTGGTGAGATGGGTCTTGACTCGTTTAATGACCCATCGTTTACTTGTGCGGTGCCGGATGGCTTCCATTAGGATGCCGTGGTGAAGCTTGATGACGGCTTTCTCTTTTTGTGCAGGAGTTTGTTGGTGGAGACAACTACGCCATAAGGTGTTTTGCGCTGCTGGTCGATGCTGTTTCTTTCCAGCTCGTTTTCCAACAGACTCAATATCTTGTCTGTTGGTAGCGCCGACAGTCTGGCTTCTCCAACGCTTGTTTGTTTTAGGAGTATTTTGCCGGTTAAATCCTCCGTTGCTGTTGTTTACTCCTGTGTGGAGGTCTCTGGTAGGTAGGGCTGCATCACCTTGGTGCTGTTGAGAACTTCCCGGCTGCTGCTGGCTTCAGTTGTGGTTTCTTCAGCGACGGGAACGGCTTCAGCTTGTGTAGGGGTTGGACTGCTGTGTGTAGAAATGGTCTCAGCAGTCGCAGCGGCCTTTCTCGCCTCTGCCTTCGTCTTCCCGGCTGCGTATAATGCGTGCCTCTTCGCGGTACCTTTAACGGGAGGCATCCTCTGCGCTCTCAGATTGTGATCTGTTCTGGATAGAGCGAGCGAGTCGAGATGATGATGTGCTGACGCCCGATGATGAGTATTCAAATACCCAGCTGTGAAATAAATATTAGATTATCAGCTGCTGGCCGAGTGTCTAGATGTCGGGTTCTCCTTCGGGAGACCCGGGTTCGAATCTTCGGTAAGATGTGGATTTTTTTCGGTAGGGGGCAAAAAAACGACAAGACATTAACCTGCACAGTTCGCCACGACTGCACTAGCTAGACAAGTCTTAATTCCTCAGGCTCAAGGCCCCCCCACCCCCACCCCTCCCCCCTCCAGGCCTAACCGCAAAGTACTGTAGGCAGCAGATAACAGACAACTCCATACCAAATATTACAATCTCCAAGATATATTTAAATTAAAGAACTTAATATTTATCATCAACAAAGAACATGTAGAAACACTAACAACATTAACAACATATATATATATATATATATATATATATATATATATATATATATATATATATATATATATATATATATATATATATATACCTCTGTGTGTTTGTGTGTGTCATCGTGGCCGATATGTGTAATGCGCTCAAGCTATCACTGTCTGTGCTCTGATGGCGGTATAGTGGGTTCATTCCACACACTGGTCACTTAGACTTAAATGTTGACTTCTCATTCAGAAAGCAATGGCAAACTACTAAATGTAAAGTTGCCTAGAAAATCAACCTGGGGTTGAAGGTAACTATGGTATGAGCGTCGGTCGTTCAGAAAGTAATGGCAAACTACTAAGCGTAAATTTCGTCTAGTAAATCACAAACAGCCAAATAATGGTGATGATTGTTTGCATCGTCCTGTAAGGGACGTGCAACTAACTTAACTAACAATTATATTGACCTTGAATCTACCATATTTATTTATGTGTATTGCTTTTGAAGTTGTTTATGGCATACATTTGTAGAGTTGGCTATGATAATTTCATTTAGTCTGTGACATTCTTATTGTGATATACTAAGTCATATACATTATGATTACTAACTTGCTTTATTGACTAAGGGCCAACAAATAATCACATGTTACTTATATGTTTATGTTTAGACAGTAATTTAATTATCTAATGATTAGTTAGCTGTCTATAGCCAATACAATTTACTTCTAAAATGTGTAAGTTTAACATTTAATGCTTCTATTATTTTAATGTGATGCATCCATTTTAAAAAAAAAAACTGGCAGATTGTATGTTTGACGCTTAGCTCGTGAGTAGTTTAATTGGGATAAGTTCACAAGAGTTAAATACAGGTCAAATGTGCTAAACAGATATTTTTGTAAAAATAATAATAATAATATCCTTCAGTATAAAATGGTATCAAACGTTCCCATGATCTCTCTTCGTAACTAGCCTACTCGGATAAAGGCGCAAAACAAGTTGTGCACGTTAACAATCCCTCAACAGTTGGAAATCGCAAAAAGTAAACCGTGAGGCAGCCGGCCTGGCAAAATTGTTGGTTAAGAAAACAAAGTTACGGGTAGATTAGATCCGTGACCTTTGGGGGGAATTTGTTTCAGGAGAAAAACCCTACACACATGTATGCCGAAGTCGGACACTGACCTTTGAGGTGCATGAGTAGTTGTGGCGCACTTCCCTCGACAGAATAATAGCTGATAATAACTTGCTGCTGTTCGCTAACTTGATATTACAGCAACTCATATTTTAAATACAACAAATATGATTGATTATATTGTTTTACATATTACTTACCACAATTTGATAATTGTCTAATATTTATTTAAGGGATCAATGAATACATAGTGGTTAGTCCGCTTGCCTGCCAAAACAATGGTCAAGGTTCAATCTCCTCCATAGGCAGAATTATGTTTCTAACCCGTATTGCTCCGGGATCAGCCGAGCTTCATAAAAATTGGCACCAGATAATTTTCAGAAGAGTCTGTGAATTATATGGAAATGAACGATGACGAGAAAGGGAACTGCCAACCACACCTCATATTTCATGACAATAGGGGAAGGTATAATCCTTCTCATCACAACGGTGGTATCTGCTATGGGACTACCTTTTAATATGGTTATAGTTTAATAATTTTTGTTTAATAGTATCGTTAATTTCATACCAATATAATTTATTTTGTTTAGGGCAGCTATCAACTATGTCTGTGCTCATACTACTTTATTATGCTTTACAAATCATAGAACTGATGTCTTTAGTTATGTTCTATAAACTATAGAACTGCTGTATCTTAATTATATTCTACAAACCATAGCACTTCTGTCTCTTAGCTTCTGTATTCATTTTCGTTGTTTCATTATTCTTTCACCCCCCCCCCCCCCCCCCACCCCCGCTGTAAGATTATGCTGGAACAGGATGTCAATTTTATAACAGTCATTAATTGATTATGATGATTTTTCAATCACGTATGAGTGTGTGATATTTTGTGTATGATTCATGACAGGAACATACATTTGAGTATGTTTACCTTTTATAGTATCTGCAGATAATTCAAATTTAACATTAGTTGTCTATTTAAAAGTGTAAGAAGTTTGAGTATTGTATATTGGGAACTGTCATAAAACTCATAATAAATAGTCTAAAAGTGTTCAGAAAAGTGTTCAGAAATGTATTCAATATCACCAACACTAGAAAATAACCCCAAAACAATTACTGATGAATAACAAACATTCATTAATGGGCTTTTGCACAAAATAAAACTAAGATGATAAATTAGAGTCATCGATGTTCAGAGACAGACAGACAGAGAGAGAGAGAGAGAGAGAGAGAGAGAGAGAGAGAGAGAGAGAGAGAGACAGAGACAGAGAGAGAGAGAGAGAGAGAGAGAGAGAGAGAGAGAGAGAGAGAGAGAGAGAGAGAGAGAGAGAGAGAGAACACTAAATGAACTCAAGTGAATAAATAAGTGACGAAAAGACACTGATATTATATGACATACATTAGAAAGTCAGAAAATAAGAGGAAGAGGTTCAAAACAAAAACGGAAGCCGTTTGTTCTTCTAATACATTCAATAATCAGTCTCCATCATCATGGAGTCTTGATATGGGCACTACTGTCTCTTCATAATTCTGATACTCTATTACTATTTATCAACTCATGCCCTGCCATCTGTCCCTGCCACGATGCAACTCTGTAAAGTTTCTTCTATTTTTCACAGTTATGACAATATATAAACAGAGAGTTTGTATTATATATCACAATAAAGGGAGTTAAATAGGGAAAACTACTGTATATAAGCCCATGGCAGACACGGAAAGTCGCTTAGACGATAAACCCTCCGCATTTGTT
>JACEFZ010011104.1:0-10000 GCA_014155875.1 Cepaea nemoralis
GACAGACAACGCCATGACAGACAACGCCGTGACAGACAACGCCGTGACAGACAAAGCCGTGACAGACAACGCTGTGATAGACAACGCAGTGACAGACAACGCTGTGGCAGACACCGCTGTGACAGACAACGCCGTGACAGACAACGCTATGACAGACAACGCCGTGGCAGACAACGCAGTGACAGACTGTGACAAGACCGCCGGGGCTTGGTCTGGTTTGCCACGATAGATACTATCCCCTGCCTTTGCTCCAACCACCTCAATAGCACTCTACATCTACCAGGCCCCACACAAGCCGGGACAGCTTTACCTCCCCTCCCTCACCTAGGGTTCCAAACCCCAAGGGGGCTCGGACCAGACACCAGTCATATCACTGCACAAAGTCATAGCTAAGAGAACAAAAATTTAATTCTGAACTAAGTCAACCACAACACAGAGAAGGACGGCTGAAAGCCAGACTAGAAGAACTATGTACAATATCAGAGATGCAGATGAGTATTCATCATCATGGAGACGGACGATAGCTCGTGCGGTTGTCCAGTCGTGGTAGCGACTCACCCAGGCTCCTCCAGTGGACCGGAACTCCAAGGTCTGCTGCCTCTCCAAAGTTCCCTCTTCCCACAGAGAACCAATCACGGGCTGATCAAGCGCAGTACCACTGCCTGACTGACACTGCACCGAAGAACAAGGATCCTTCCTTGCTGTCGTACTATTTCACTCGTCACACTCCTGATGAAGTCTGGGCCGACCCTAGCATATTAGCGGTCTCCCACTTGCAGAAAAAGTACATGTAGCACCGTCTCAAAATACACAAGAGCCTGGTCACACCTCTATCTCATAAGTGACCCACACACTGATATGTCACCTACAAAATGAGCGGTTGCTCCACCTGAACACACAATGTCACTGGTAAAGTCTATCAGGTGACTAAACACTTCACCTTAGTTCCATGTCCTTGGACAAATAGATTTTCACACCGTATCATGTAACTACCCTGATCAATGGGTAGTAATCACAACCTAGCATACACTGTCAACAGTTCATCACGATGGCCTGAGGTAGCTCCCTACCTTAACAAACATTGTCAACAGTTCATCACATTGGCATGAGGTAGCTCCCTACCTTAACAAACATGTCACTCTGGTGTTCCCACCAATGTTGTAATCAATGTCCTAGGTCACTGGACCACATGTTGGCTTCATAAAGGTAACCAATGTAGAAACACTATTTAAGCATCAACTGATACATGGTGTCCCATAACCCAGCCGGGCCAGAAGCATATAACACAGGTCATGGTGACCGGTAACAATGATCACTTTACTCAACTTGAAAGTTCCTGACCTTGCAATCACCAAGGTTTACCCTGAGGTTGAATGTCACCAGTGCTGCACTGGCTAGAATCACCAGACGTTTCAGTGTTGGATCCTCTCAGGATCGGATGACACTCGTCGGACTCTTGACGGAGGTCCTAACCTAGACCTACCGACTTATTCAGCACTCAGCTCCTTCCAACATTTATCTCGCAGAATCAGACGACCACTCCCAGTATGGCCTCAATCAACTTCTGGATAGGCACTGGAATGAGTGGGCCCATAGAGCTCATGGTGAAGCTCTTGAATCTTCTTCTGTATAGTAATAACAGATCCTGAAACACGGAGAAGTTGGTGTGAGTACTCAACTACAACAGACTACCAGCATCTCCCCCATGTCCCATGCCTCTCAGACATTCCTCATGTCTACCAACATGAGTATGAAATCATCACATCATAGATCTACTTAGTCACTATAATATACAGGCATAATGATGGTAGAAAAAGCAATAGCACACCTGTTCAGTCAAGTAACACTTCTGGGCTACATATAACCCCTAGCACCAGAGTCGACTGTATGACTCTGTCAAGCATCCTTCGCCTGGTGCCAGTCCAATCCGGTTTCATCTTCTCATCTACCAACATGAGTATGAAATCATCACATCATAGATCTACTTAGTCACTATAATATATAAGCATAATGATGGTAGAAAAAGCAATAGCCCACCTGTTCAGTCAAGTAACACTTCTGGGCTACATATAACCCCTAGCACCAGAGTCGACTGTATGACTCTGTCAAGCATCCTTCGCCTGGTGCCAGTCCAATCTGGTTTCATCTTCCATCATCAATCAACATATACACTTACTTTCCTTTCAGTGTAGGGATTACTGTATCCAGAAGGTGTCCAGCCGGACATCTCCTTCCTGACAGACTCATCAATTCATCAATCCCTTAACCCATGGACTGATCAATTACACACATTAATAACTATATGACCATAATGAATTATCCTCCTGATAATTCATTACTATAGCATTAACCAAGGAGAACTCATGACTTGTTACACTTAATAAACAAAATCATATCACAGCCATAGTGTCAGGTCTGGGATCCCTGCCCCAGATCCTGAGTTGCCCTTGTATTCACTGACTATCTTTCAGGACAGTCATACCTGTGCCGGTCGAGCACAGCTGTGGTGGCCATCCACCATTACACTTTCCCACAGCTACTGTGGGTCCCGTGTACCTTGCCCCGTGACGACTTAAGTCACGTCATCCAATGTAGCAAACCTCCAGACTCCACTACCAAACTCTGACACCACCTTTTTTGGGGGGATTATTCCTCTCATATACTACCACTTCACGGCAGTACTCCAAGTACTCCATGAACCGAGTCAGGGTTCCAGAAGAGTAGAATATTAGAGACAGAAACGGTTAGGTTCACACCTCGATCTATCTAGACACCACGGCCTCGAATTACAGAGTGCCGCATCACCCTCGATCGGGTATGTTCTCTCATCGGATATGCACGATTGCATTGGGTCGGACCTGTAACCTAACAGGTTGGGCGTACCGGCCTACCTCCCAGTCAGCTACCTAGACAAACGTATGATGGAACAAGCACGGTCATGCTAGCGGACGGACATGACAACCAGCAGTAATAATAGTATCATGAATACCTCCTATCAACTGTTATCTTACCGATGCAACACCATTCGGCTTACGCGGAATAACACTGCTATCTGTACACATCAAATACACCACTGCTGATCTCACCTTGATTCCTCGAAAAATCACCCCCACTGATAGAACAATTAAGTTATAATTCTAATGTCACGAAGCACATTACACATCTCTAATAATAAGCTCTACCTTATTATTTACAGCGTCTAGCATGTTGATGTAATGACTGACAAACTGTCGCCGTGCCTGCGTAATTAATATACCCAACCAGTAACTGCTACACACTGTAAAGCACATCGTTCGGCCTAGTTTATTTACACACCACTCGCTGTGGAATACGGCTTGTTCCGTCAGGTACCACATTACATCGCTGATCGTAAAGCCTAGTTAAATATGCAAACCGCCAACTGTAACGGATAACGCTACGCGACAACTCAATTTTGCGACGGCAATTAATTCATTCCGGGAACTCAGCACGGCATCACGACACCAGTTAAATAATAGAATAAGTATTCAACTAACCTGTGATTGAAGAATCACAAACTTGACTGCAGATGTCCGCACTGGCCGCGAATATTGACATCAAAATTACATCAGCCTGTTGGCTGCGATCTGCCTACGCTGAGGTTTGGTGGGCGACTGCTCACGACAAAGTCAGTGCGCCTTTCACTCGCCTACCCGGGCCGCGTGACTTTCATGATTCACGGAGAAACCCAGAGTCACGATATGTTCTCTCAACCCCGTGCTGCATGAAGCACCCGTGAACTTAGAGCTCTTTCCCACGTACGCACTTGCGGGAACATTCTAGATTCTCCTATAAATAACTAGAATAGCTCCGCCCCCGCACTATTTTTCTAGGGAAATCCCCTATTAATTGACATTCAATTCAAGGGAGACCAACGCCTCGCACTCCCTTCAAAGGGCTATTATGCAGAGATCTGTCGATCTGTAGCCGTTTCGTCACACCAGGGCGTCCTCCAAATCTTCTCCCTGTCTATTGGTGATGCAATTCCCCCATTGACTGCCTCTGGCATTGAAGTCCCCGCAGTAGATGATATGCCTTTCATCCATATCGAACAAACTCTGCCATTGTCGCACGTCGACCTTCCCATTCCGCGCATAGATGATAACGATTACAAGCTGCACTGGTGTCATTATTCTTAATGCCTGCACTTGCAGGGCATCGCTGTTCCAGGCGGACATATCGATCTCAGACACTAGTATGTTGTCGCGGACCAGAATGGCCTGTCCGAGGTGCCGCCTGTTAAGGAAACCCTGAAATCCTGCAACATTGACTGTTCCGTCGGTGAGCTGTGTTTCTTGCAAGACTACAATATCGTTTCCGTAGAGTAGTTTTTCAAGAATGGGTCGGCGTTGACTGTATTTTGACTGTAGATTGTATTCATGTATTTGTATGTTTCCGTTCTTGTAATGGTCATATTATCTATTTGTATGTGGCCAGAGTTTTTAGCCGTTCCTTCTCTTGAAATTATCATATATTCTGTCTTATCTTGGTTGATAACCAGCCCCATTTGTTGAGCATTTCCCTTTAAGTGAGCCAATATTTCCAATGTCTTTTGGTTCATATATATATATATATATATATATATATATATATATAGATATATATATATATATATATATTATGTTTTCACGTATGCTTGGCCTTCCAGTCAGGTCTTAGTCAGATATGACTGAGCTACCGTATAACAGTAGACGGTACTACCTGGTTTCTGTTAGCGCCGAACGTTGGGCGGCGCTTACCAAACCCGACACCCCACATTGTGCCAACGGCTTCGGGCGGAAGAGCACAATTGGGAGGGTACAAGCCTTACCCTGGTTCGAGGAAATGCAAGCTAAAGACAAAATTGTCATGGCAGGGCTGACCAGGCCTAAGCCTTGGTTGGCAGACTGGTCTAGGATCGAAGCTCCGACAGGCGGACAGTTAGAGCAATGCTTTGCTGATCCGGCAGCTTCTGCAGCTTGTCTTGTTCCAGATGTAGGGGTGTTACCTTTCCTCTGGAGTGAACTAGGCAGGCCGAGAGAGGGATCATGCTGCATGGGCAACACATGATCTCTATATTTTAGCCCAGGCTTTGTGCTATGGAGAGGCAATAACTCCATCCCTGGTCTTAACTGGTCTCGGAATCAAAGCGAGAGGCAACTGTTACGGGTTATAAGTCCTTGTCAGTTGGCGTAGACATGGGGTGCCACGCGTTGCCTCTGAGAGGCACCTATAGGTGTCACTGATCAGCTACCGCCCGCCTCAAGCTGGGCAGCCCCCAGCCAATTGGGTGCTGATCCGCCACAGCCTGCCTGCTTCAATGGGTGCTTGGGGCTAGGACAAAATCTGAATCGCAGGCTGTAAAACCAATGCACCAGGTACAAACAAAAATAAAAATAGAAACCTCAAGCTACGGCTTGCAACCTGGAACGTGAGAACCATGTGTCCAGGATTTTCCACTGACTTGACCAATATTGACGATGTGAGAAAAACGGCTGTGATTGATGCCGAACTCAATCGTCTTAACATTGATATTGCTGGCCTGCAGGAGACTCGCCTCGCTGAGGAAGGGTCACTCAGGGAAAACAACTACAACCTTTTTCTGGAAGGGTAGAGGGCAGGCAGAAAAAAGGCAACAACGGTGTGGGCTTTGCAGTGAAGAATTCGCTACTGGGAATGATTGAAATTCCAGCAGGAGGAAATGAAAGACTATTATCCCTGCGCTTGCAACCTCTTGTGGGTTTGCCACCATTATTACTGCATATGCACCGACACTCGATTCCTCTGATGATGTGAAGGATTTGTTCTATGAGGGAGTTAGACTCCGTGATCAAGGCAGTTCCAAAATCTGACTACATTTATATGCTCGGTGATTTCAATGCTCGTGTGGGCTAGGACTCGAGTTCATGGCCAGTGTCCCTTGGAAAATACAACATCGGTCGCATGAATGAAAATGGGCAAAGGCTGCTGGAGCATTGCACCAGTAATGACCTATGTATTACAAACTCTTTTTTTTAAAACAAAGAGATGCATAAGGTCACATGGAAACATCCAAGATCCGGCCATTGGCACCAGCTGGACTTCATCATCACACGGAGACAACATCTGAACCATATATCATTGACTCGTAGTTACCACAGTGCTGACTGTGATACAGATCATTCTTTGGTTGTTGCAAGAGTTAGACTGAGACCAAAGAGAATCTACACAGCTAAACACAATCTAGCCCCAGGATTAATATTATTAACACTCATGATCCTGAAAAGTGCTTTCAGTTTCAACAGCAACTTGAAGACGCTTTCACTGATACACCAGAAAATTGTACAGTAAATGAAAAGTGGGGTCAAATTAAGGAAACTCTTTATAAAACTGCCGTAGGGGTTTACGGCACTGTGGATCATAAGAGGCAGGACTGGTTTGCGGCCAACAGCGAGACTCTGCAGCCCTTGATTGATAAGAAGAAGAAAGCTCTCTTAAGAAACAAGGAAAGACCAACGCGTAACACTCTGAGTGAGCTAAGGCAAGCTAGGAAGGATGTGCAAAAGGCTGCCAGGCAGTGTGCAAATGATTATTGGATCAAGTTATGTGAGTCCATTCAAATCGCAAGTGATAAGGGAGACATAAGAAGCATGTATGAAGGAATAAAGAAAGCCTGTGGTCCAGTGATCAAAAGAAGTGCACCGCTGAAAACCTTGACTGGAGAAGTCATCACTGATAAGAAACAGCAGATGGACAGATGGGTAGAGCACTATTTGGAGCTTTACTCAAGTGAGACCAAACTAGCGGATGATGCCCTAAATGCCATAGAGGCTCTACCAACTCTTGACCACCTGGACACACTTCCCACCATAACAGAAGTTAAGTGTGCTATAAATGAACTTGCATCTGGCAAGGCTCCAGGTAAGGATGGGATTCCAATAGAGGTTATCAGGAGTGGGCAAGAAACACTCACTCTACAGATCCACCAGCTAATAGAGCTATGCTGGCGTGAAGGACAAGTCCCACAGGATTTCAAAGATTCAAACATCATAACGCTGTACAAGAACAAGGGTGATCGGAGCGACTGTAACAACTATAGGGGTATCTCACTTCTGTGTATTGTTGGAAAAGTATTTGCCAGAATTGTTCTGCGCAGACTTCAAGTCCTAGGAGATCAAGTCTACCCCGAATCACAGTGTGGCTTTCGACAGAACCGGTCTACCACTGATATGATATTCTCATTGCGACAAATGCAAGAAAAATGCCGTGAACAGAATCACCACTGTTTATTGCCTTCATCGACCTCACAAAGGCATTTGATTTGGTCAGTCGTGAGGGTCTGTTCAAGGCACTAAAGAAGATTGGCTGCCCACCAACTCTTCTGTCCATTGTGGAATCGTTCCACACAGGCATGAAGGGTATAATCAAGTTTGATGGTGCAACTTCTGAAGAATTTGAAATCGAGAGTGGAGTTAAGCAAGGTTGTGTACTAGCTCCCACCCTCTTTGGAATATACTTTTCACTTCTACTGAAATATGCATTTCGTGATCAGGATGGTGGTATATACATTCACTCACGCTCAGATGGCGGCCTCTACAATGCTCAGAGATTGAAGGCTAAGACCAAAATTAGGAGGGTACTGATCAGAGAGTTGCTTTTTGCAGATGATGCTGCAGTTACGACCCACTCTGAGGAAGAATTGCAATGTCTACTATCTGCATTCTCCAATGCTTGTTCTGAATTTGGTTAACAATTAGCAAAAAGAAGACACAGATTATGTCACAAGGTGCACATGGGGTACCATCAATCTTTATTGACGACGCCGAACTAGAGATAGTAGACCATTTTACATATCTAGAATCAGTGGTAAATAGCAAATTATCCCTAGATCAGGAAATCAACATCCGGATTGGTAAGGCAGCAACAACAATGAACAGGTTAAGAAAAAGAGTCTGGGAGAACAGGAAGCTTACTGCCAAAACAAAAGTCCTTGTCTATCAAGCCTGTGTCCTTAGTACTCTTCTCTATGGCAGTGAAACCTGGACAACTTACTCACACCAAAAGAACAATTTAAACAGCTTTCATATGCGGTGTCTGCGAAGAATTCTTGGTATTAAGTGGCAAGACAAAATCACAAATACTGAAGTATTGGAAGGATCAGGTTGTGTGACAGTTTATTCCATGCTCAGTCTTCGTAGACTAGATGGATAGGACATCTTAGGAGGATGGATGATGGTAGAATACCAAGGATATCTTTTTTGGTGAATTACAGATGGTAAGAGATCTCAGGGTCGGCCTCTACTACGATACAAAGATGTGTGTAAGCGGGACATGATTGATACAGGCATTGATAATGCACATTGGGAGCAAGTCGCCGCTGAACGTGTTGCGTGGAGGGCAAATATCAGAAATGGAATAAAGTCAAAGGAGAAAATTATTGCAGAAAAGTCACACACCAAGCGTTTGAGACGTAAGATGGTGCATGATGGCTGAAATGACCACGTGTTCACATGCACCCACTGTGAACGGAAATTTACAGCGCAAATTGGCCTTATCAGTCACACTCGCTACCGCCATAGTTAAAAGTTATTATGCCTTTTTAGAGCACAAACTATCGTCTGTCAAGACGGCAAGGTGCCAATGATATATATATATATATATATATATATATATATATATATATATATATATATATATATATATATATATATATATATATATATATATATATATATATATATATATATTCGTCACCAGAGAGACGAATGGAGAGGGATTGTATCTTGCAGCAAAGAACTCAATGGCTCGGATCGCTGAAGAAGAAGAAGGAAGAAGAAGAAGAAGAAGAAGAAGAAGAAGAAGAAGAAGAAGAAGAAGAAGAAGAAGAAGAAGAAGAAGAAGAAGAAGAAGAAGATATATATATATATATATATATATATATATATTATATATATATATATATATATATATATATATATATATATATATATATATATATATAATTTTACATACCTATGCTACCAGGATTGGAGAACATCGTGGCAACTGGAATGATCAATGGGAAGAAAGGCAGAGGCAGACCAAGAGAAATGATGCTTGATGGATGTCGACGGTGGCATGGAAGAATATCAACGGTAGAGTTGATCCAGAAAACCAAAGACCGATGTATGTGGGGAGTCATGAAAGCCTACGCCAGTCGGCATGGCACTTGATGGTGATGATGATGTTGCTAGGTGATATCTGACGAAAGTTGTGGCACAGCAATAAAGAAACGAATGTCCGTATCCAGAGATTAGCCTCATTAGAATGTGCAGCGTCAAGAAACACATAAATATGAGAGACACATATATCCGCTTTCTGTAACATTGCACGTAACATTTTCTGCACTGACGCAGAACTGCTGTAAACAGGCACAACGCAATCACGACCGAAAAAGCTCTCCGAACGAAAGCAGTAGAGGAAGAAGAAGAAGAAGAAGAAGAAGAAGAAGAAGAAGAAGAAGAAGAAGAAGAAGAAGAAGAAGAAGAAGATTAAAATGACGGTCAATGGATAGTAACCTTGTGAACAAACGGAAGTCATTGCAGGTGTGGATTTGGAGAAGAACGTTGAGAATATCGCAGACTAAAAACATAAATCAAACAAACGCTGAACGATACAGAGTTACAAGTGTAGACGATCAGTCAAACACATTGTACGGACAAGCTTATGAAGTAAAGGAAGAAGAGGAAGACCAAGAAGAACACCGGAACGGAGAACAAGAAGAACAACAAGAACAACAAGAAGAACAACAAGAACAACAAGAAGAACAAGAAAAATAAAAGGAACAACAAGAAGAGCAAAAGGAACAACAAGAGGAAGAATAAGAAGAACACGATGAAGAAAAAGAAAAAGAAGAAAAAGATGAAAAACATCACAAATAGGAGGGACAACAAGAAGAAGAACTATAAGAAGGACAAGAACAAGAAGTAAGAGGAAAGAGCAGATGATATGCATACGTACATTCCCTCAAGCCATGGCTTAGACT
>JACEFZ010011104.1:12500-15000 GCA_014155875.1 Cepaea nemoralis
TCTGCCATCAGATGTTTGTGTTTTAGCAGTCAGCAAACCCGGTTGGTGAAGATGAGAGATGTGGACAGTGTATTCTGTTTCCGCTTTTTCAGTTATGGGAACAATTCCCTGAGGTGAGCTGTGGTAAACTAATGTCTTTGTGAAACGGTACGTTTTACCTGATTAAGTTGAAAATGAGTAATTAATATAATTAAATATTCTTAACCGAACGCGATTCAGATTACCGGCTTGAAAGCGCTTGCATAGGGATACAGGCGTTGGTGAACAAAATTGTTTGGCGAGATTATATAAAAAAAGAGCTGTTCTACAGATTAATGTAGTGCACCCGGGTGATAAGCCATACTTAGTAATTATTCGGAACTAAATGTGTTTATTTGCAGCGGGGTAAAGTATTATGAGTTTTGAGATGTGTTGTTGTGAGAGCAGTGCAAATGTTGGCTGTAGAAGTTATTAGGGAAACCCAATGTGGCAGTAATATATATTATAATTGAGGTCTTAGATGTTATTATATCAGGTATAATTCAGCATGATTATTATAATGACATGTATATGATGATGATTATGAAGATAAGATGACAATTGATATAATATGAGTGGCCTGTAGTGATTAAAGTAAACACATTTTAATTGTGTAGTCAAGGAAAGGCAATGTACACTAATATATAGTTAAATTGGATTGTAATCAGGCAAGGTGTTGTCAAATGGGTTGTGATAAATTTAGATGTTTCCAATAATTAAAATCAAATAGGCAGTGTGGTTGATATTGTGGTTTCCCTATGTAAATATCCAAAGCGAGCAGAAATATGGGATATACAATGTGTGATTTCATAAATTATAGTTTAAAATAAAGACTAAAACCATGCCACATGGTGCCATACTGACACAGGAGTGAATGCTTGTAAGATTTCTGGGATTGAATGCCACGGAATAACATATAGTGATAAGGATCATATGTGTGTAATATGTGTATACATCAGCAAGATATATTTGCAGGATTATCTGTGACAATGATGGGCATAAGATTGAATGTTTATGATTAATTGTTGTGTATGAACACTCCAAAGTAGTAGTGAGTAGGTACAATCATCATGATCATGTGTGTAATAGTTACAACATGTGTAAAGCAGAGAAAAATACTTACATGTTATATGTGACAGTGATATTGATTGATTGATTTATTTAGGAATCGACATCACAGCATTCGGGGCATTCCCATAAGTGCTCCGTCCCCATCCTCAGTAGTCAGCGAAGAGTTCCAACACTAATAGTACCAGTAGCAATCTGATTATAAGTCCGTCTCGCCTTTCCTTTGAGCGTTGAGCGTCGGCCAGATCCCTTCGTCACTCCTCGTTGTCTCATTCTTGCCAGACCATGGTAATCCATTTGCTCCTCCGAGGTGTGCACGTGCTCCCACAAGGCCGCAACCACGTCTGCCTTGTCATGTATCAATACTCCACCAAGTTCTGCAGAGCCAGCCAATCTGTCCGCCTGTTCATTTCCCAGCACACCGGCATGCCCCGGAGAAAAGATCCAGGCGATGCTTGTCACCCGTGACCTCCGAAGCGAAGCAAGCCACTCCGCACGAAGTCTGCCTGTCCTCACCCTCGTCAGCATGCTTTCTGAGTCAGTTACAATCACGATGTGTGTGTGTGTGTCGTATTCTCCATCCAGCGGAGAGCCGCAGTGACTGCCTCCACTTCCATTCTTAAGCTGGATGTTGTGGTATCATATGCCAGGCTCTCCTGCCCCAAACATCGACCATTAGCTTTGGCTATGAAACCCCAGCCACTTCTCTCACCTCTTGACACCGAACCATCTGTGTAGATAATCACATCACTCGAGTGAGCATTGTCCTGAATTAGTTGCTGGATTTCCACTTCCGTGGCCCCTGCTGGCCACTCCCTGCACTCCCGGCTTAATGTGATTATAACTCTGCACAAGTCTGACTGCTCCGCTGGCACTCTGACCCACTCCTCTCCACGCCTAATGTTCTCCAGGGGGCACACCTGTCTGATCGTATCCTCCGCCTGAGCCATCCATGATTTCCCTCTTATCAGTCGCTGACCCTTAACTGCGTCCAGCGCCTCATGCAGTGGGTGGTCTGTGTCTGCAGCTACTCTGAGGTATGCCTTCGCCTGCATCACCTTGAGCCTACCAGCAACAGTCGGCAGACCAAGGATGTAACGCATACACACTACTGAGGTGTCTCTAGTGCATCCCAGAATGACCCGCATAGCTTCGTTCTGTATGCGCTCTAACTTCACCAGCTGACTCTCTGAGACAGTGAGCAGACCTAATCCATAATCAATTACTGAGAGGATCAAGTGCTGGTATAGTGTGAAAAGCATTCTCTGCTCTATGTCCATTGCAGCCATAGTTTTAAGTGCATTGAGTCCCTTTTGAGTTCTTGTCACGACCGTCTCCACATGGTCCTTGAAGGATAGGCTCCTGTCAAATGTGATCTCCAGATACTTCAGTTTGTTCTCTCTGCTGACATTTC
>JACEFZ010011104.1:20000-125000 GCA_014155875.1 Cepaea nemoralis
GGGCAAGTGTCCAGAAAGTAATCCCGCCTAGTCCCATTTTCCTTACAAAACAGGTCTGTGTGAATAAGCACACGTGAGACTCATGAAACACTCAATAGAATGCACAAGCAAGCATTATACTATATGACATTGTTATTGATCATTAGAATATGATAAATGTTACCCATTTAGGTACATAGAAAATACCGCATGAGCTTATAATGCAGTCGGAGTTTATTGTGAATATTGCAGGACATGAAGTGAGTGGCAACCAATTCTCTGATCAACGTAAGTACTAGTTATTCTATTCTTTCTAAGGTGTTACGTTAATTTAATAGCTTTATCGAGCATTTTCTGATGTATGGACGCACATCACGAACAAGTATCAGATAGATGAGGACATTATTTGGACTCTACGAAGATAGAGACAAATAGGACGGCATGAAGTGGGTTCGTTGAGAACGTATGCCCCCTTGAGTGATAAAGAGCAGTGAAAGGGGGGTGGGGTGTAGTAGTAGAATGATGGTGCTGGTAGCAGCAGCAGCAGCAGCAGCAGCAGCAGCAGCAGCAGCAGTAGTAGTAGTAGTAGTAGTAGTAGTAGTAGTAGTAGTAGTAGTAGTAGTAGCAGTAGCAGCAGCATCAGCAGCAGCAGTAGCAGTAGTAGTAGTAGTAGCAGTAGCAGCAGTAGTAGCAGCAGCAGCAGCAGCAGCAGCAGCAGCAGCAGCAGCAGCAGCAGCAGCAGCAGCAGCAGCAGCAGCAGCAGCAGCAGCAGCAGCAGCAGCAGCAGCAGCAGCAGCAGCAGCAGCAGCAGCAGCAGCAGCAGCAGCAGCAGCAGCAGCAGCAGCAGCAGCAGCAGCAGCAGCAGCAGCAGCAGCAGCAGCAGCAGCAGCAGCAGCAGCAGCAGCAGCAGCAGCAGCAGCAGCAGCAGCAGCAGTAGTAGTAGTAGTAGTAGTAGTAGTAGCCATGTAACATAACTCCGAAATGTTCACCACTTTCATTGACCGTACAAAGGCTTTTAATACAGTCAGCAAAGAAGGACTGCGGACGATTATGGCGAAATGTGGCTATCCACGAAAGCGTGTCCAAATATTGCGGCTATTTCATGATGATGTGTAGGCAAGACTACAGGAAAATTGTGAACTGTCTGAGCCTTTTCCTGTCACCAACGGAGTGAAGCAAGGATGTGTCCTGGCACCAACACTGTTCAGCCTTATGTTTTCAGCTATGCTGACGAATGCCTTCGAGAACAACGACATTGGAATAGACATCAACTACTGCATGGATGGAGAGTTAAGTTGTTCAATGTCAGAAGGCTGAAAGCTAATACCTAAAATTGCAGCGACATCGTCAGAGAGCTGTTATTTGCTGAATATTGCGCTCTAAAAGCCAACTCAGAGGCAGACATGCAACACAATGTTTCAGCTTTATCATATGCCTGTGCCAACTTTGGGCTCAATATCAACTTGGAGAAGACTGTAGTTGTGTACCAGCCAGCTCCAGGAAATAATCACACCGTGCCGAATATCAAGGCGAATGGTCATAGACTAAGTGCTGTGGACAAATTCACCTATCTTGGCAGCACTGTGTCACAAGCTGCCACAATTGACAACGAAGTGAATGCAAGATTCTCCAAGGCCAGCGCGACCTTTGGCAGAATGTACAAGAATATATGGGACAAAAATAGAATAAGCTTGCAAACAAAGCTGAAAGTCTACAAAGCAGTAGTATTATCCACACTGCTATATGCTTGTGAGACCTGGACTATTTATCAGCGACACGCAATGAAATTAAACCACTTCCACACAATCTGCCTTAGGAAGCTATTGAAGATTAAATGGCAGGACAAAATCCCAGACACTGAAGTTCTAGAAAGAGCGTCCATTACCTGTATCCACACTCAACTTATGAAGAATCAGATTCGCTGAGCTGGTCACTTAACTCGCATGCCAGATTATAGGCTTCCTAAACGATTTTTTTTTTTATGGAGAACTGCGTTGTGCTAAACGCTTCCAAGGCGGCCAGAGAAAACGCTTTAAAGACACTCTGAAAATCTCAATGAAAGCTTTTGGAATTCACCTTGACACCTGGGAGAATGCTGCCAAAGACCGAAATTCATGGCGTATATCATTACGCAAGGGTGCAGTCACTTGTGAAGCAACCAGGACTGCAAGAGCTGTGAAGAAAAGGCTGGACATAAAAACCACTGCAGGAGATCCTCCTCCCGGAACGTCAAGCATTCTTTGCCCACATTGTCAGAGAACATTGCTAGACAAAATAGGCCTTATCAGACATCTTAGAACTCACGGATCCATACTTTCAACACCCACTGGATGAAATGAATGGTCATCATCATTCTTGATGTACAAACAACACAATAGTAGTAGTAGTAGTAGTAGTAGTAGTAGTAGTAGTAGTAGTAGTAGTAGTAGTAGTAGTAGTAGTAGTACTAGTAGTAGTACTAGTAGTAGTAGTAGTAGTAGTAGTAGTATTAGTAGTAGTAGTAGTAGGAGGAGGAGGAGGAGGAGCAGTAGTAGTAGTAGTAGTAGTAGTAGCAGTAGTGGTAGTAGTAGTAGTAATAGTAGTAGTAGTAGTAGTAGTAGTAGTAGTAGTAGTAGTAGTAGTAGTAGTAGTAGTAGTAGTAGTAGTAGTAGTAGTAGTAGTTGTAGTAATAGTGGAGGTAGTAGTGGAAGTAATAGTAGTATTAGTGGCAGTTGTGGTAATAGTAATAGTATATGTTGTTGTTGTTGTTGTTGCTGAAGTAACAATATTAGAAGTCGTATCCCTGTGGTGCCGATCTCTCTGGCCGAGGAGTTAGCGACCTTCTCCGTATTCCCGTATACTTTCGTGAGTAACGTGAAGACGGCTAGAATCGGTAGCGGTCCTAACCGCTTCGGTAACTTACGGGGTATGAGAGCTGGCCGCTCAGAAAGCAATGGCACACTATTGAGCATAATCTTGCCAAGAAATCAACAATCAGCTGAAAGATGCTGATGTTGACAGCGATGTCCTGTAAAGGATATGGAAACATTTTTATCGCTGTTGGTATTACTGTTCCTGTTATTAGTGTGGCTATAACGTTTATATTGGTAAATGCACACATGCTCTGTGTTTGTAATATTGCAAGATGGTAAAGACGATATCCCACCTTCTGACTGACGCTCAAGGTATCCTCGTAGCTGATCCACGTATAACCGTTAGTGTAGTAACGACCTCCTTGAGATGCAACATTCTGAACTGAACCGCCAGCCCAGATAAGCTTGCAAATCTAAATGATACAATGGGGGACCAGAAAACTGGCCACACTTAGTTTACTCGTGACGACCTATCACATAATACATTATCACATAGATCGACACATTATTATTAGTTCCAACAGTATAATACATGTAACAGTTTTTATCAAAGACACACAATGTTATACTTTAATTGCCATTTATTATACACAGAGTTTAATAATTTTACACGCTGATCTGCCAAGACATTTCTCCAGGTTTAATCCCAAGCAGAGTAGGTCAGCATTTCTGAATGGATAAGAATGCGTTTTCTTAAACATCCAGTGTGCTGATGCTAATGTCCTGATGTTATTGGTTCAACCCCTAAAATGTTGACCTTAAAATGTCCTTGACTTGGGTGCGTAAATTACAAGTAGTTCTGAAGTAGGAGTGGGTTCACCTAATGACGAGGGACACTGTTAATAGGGAATGCTAATGCACACGCAAAATTCAGCCTATCACTACTAGAAGTAGAGTTTTCGGACTACGCTTGAGTTCAAAGGGAGCGAGCGATTAAATAACAGAGACATAATTATGTCTTCCTTTCACTATCCAACTATGGGTGACCCAGTGTAAAAGGATTCCAGATAACGTTCTGGCCTTTACTTGGTACTGACCTTGAATGAATTACTACGAAAA
Organism: Cepaea nemoralis; assembly: GCA_014155875.1. Classification (NCBI taxonomy): domain Eukaryota; kingdom Metazoa; phylum Mollusca; class Gastropoda; order Stylommatophora; family Helicidae; genus Cepaea; species Cepaea nemoralis. The sequence continues at coordinate 23,891 of JACEFZ010011104.1, forward strand.
AGAAAAAAAAAAAACGAACTGCCGTCACTGCTTAACACGCTTATACATCCTTAACAACAATATTGACAGGTTACAAAAGAATGGCATGGTTATTGCAATTTTTATAATTTTCTTTATCGTTTTCATTTGAAGTCCCCTCGTACATGTCATGGCTTTGAATATTTGAATGTTTAACACGTTAAACCCCAACAGCATTATTTGCTATGTCTACCGAGATACTGGTGTAGTGGTGTGAATGGAAGGCGATACTTCTGACAACAATAACGTTTAGAACATTGGCTCGGTCACACCAGAACCAGGCATTTGCTGACACGAATTGACTTAGATAAGACTCACTGCGGCAGCTAATGTAACCTGCATTGGTTCTGTTTCTCAAGGACGTGCTCTCATCGCATTCCTCAGTAAATTTTATTACCATCCCTTTCCTGTGAACTCAAGCGTAGTACATACATGTGTTACTACCTTTAGTAGCACTGTGCTTATTTTTTTGAATGTGGTTTAACTGTCCCTATTACCCTCGACTTCAGACGAACACACTCCGACTTCTGAAGTACGTGTAATTTACGTCCCAAAGTCACTGACGAGTAGTCAATATGTTAGTCCAACTGACCTGTATAGGGGTTGAGCCCGCTACCTCACATTCAACACGCCGACCAGTTAATAACGTATTCTCTTAATCATTCAGCCATGCCGATATCCGCTGAGTCAAATAAATAATATAATTTGTTATCATACGCTCATCAACCCTTCCACTATGGCATTCAATAGCAAATATGCAGTCCGGTTCGTGCCATGTTTTCGTCACAATGCATTTTCTCGTTGTCGCTACCCGCTGTAGACCAAAACCTTATTAATAATGTAATATACAATTAGGACAGACTCACTTTTGGTGTACAGCTGCTTACGATAGATCGCTGACCTTCACACATATCACTCAGTAAAACTTTTTCATCGCTCACACTGGTTCGCACTTACACCCACATGTCTTCAACATACAGCCGTCAGCATCATATTACTCGAAAATAGTCTTAAGTAGTCGGACGTCAGTTGACAGTATCAGTTTGAATACAATACAGTGTGCCGTTGCAGAAATCATCATCGTACGCCATGCCGATAGGTTGGGGACTCATATGTCGCCATCTCACACGATAACCAAAGCAGTGGATCAGATCTGTATACTTATCACTACCATGTCATCCCGATATTTACTTTTGTGCCTTCTCCTTGTTTTTTCCCGATTAATCTTGCCAGTTATCACCAATTTCTGTATTTTATTTCTTCTTATAAAGTGTCAACGTTGTTTTACTATCTAAGCCTGATGTCTTCAATCAGTTTACTGTTTTCATTGGATCCATGTAGGGCGTTCACATTGGTTTTTCTCTCTGTCCATGATATTCTTTGCATGTTCCTCAGTCACCAAATTTCCACTGGCGTCATATGTTTTTAGGATGTTTGCTCATTGTCCACGTTTCACATCCATTCAAAAGTACAAATTCTATATAGAACTTAAACTCTTTTTTCACATTGCAATTGGCATCTTGTTATTAGCCAGTATGTGTTCCATCTTGCACAAGGTTACTTTTGCCAAAGCTATTCTTGTTCGAATCTTTTCAAAGTACCTACCATTGTAGAAATATCGCTGTTCTGAAGTCCGTGAGATGTTCGTCCTGTATGCGTCTATTGTGTTATCTGTCTCGAAGCTACTACTCCAACGACTTTTAAACGCATTGAGACGAATTGAAGAATGTTTACACGCATACCAATAATATCTCTTCTTGTTGCTTCTGTATCTGACCATTATAATCATCGTCAACGTATGCCTCTTAACTATTCTCCTCATCATCATATACCTCATGAAACCTCTTCTTCTTCTTCTTCTTCTTCTTCTTCTTCTTCTTCTTCTTCTTCTTCTTCTTCTTCTTCTTCTTCTTCTTCTTCTTCTTCTTCTTCTTCTTCTTCTTCTTCTTCTTCTTCTTCTTCTTCTTCTGCTGCTGCTGCTGCTGTCTTCTTCTTCTTCTTCTTCTTCTTCTTCTTCTTCTTCTTCTTCTTCTTCTTCTTCTTCTTCTTCTTCTTCTTCTTCTTCTTCTTCTTCTTCTTCTTCTTCTTCTTCTTCTTCTTCTTCTTCTTCTTCTTCTTCTTCTTCTTCTTCTTCTTCTTCTTCTTCTTCTTCTTCTTCATATTATGTTTTCTGTCTTGTAATTAATATATTTAACTTTCTACACGGAGTACATTTTTATATATCTGAGTCGGTTTAAAGCTCACACCGAGAGGCACCTAAATAGTGTAATATCAACTCTATACGGGTTTCATGCATATTTGATCTATTTTCAGGTCCTTAATGTTCTTGCTTTAATGACCATATTCTACTCACCTCGTAATAACTGGCGATGCCAACCATCTTGATATATCCATTAGCATCACCATGTGCGATAGCAGCAGCTCCTATTGTATTTTTCCTGTAGTCTTTCAGTTTGAATGACCGGCCGTAAGTGGGGATACCAATGTTGATTTTATCTTTGGGAACTTTCAGGGATATGAAGTATTTAGTAATCCAATCCTGAAATAAAACATGAAAAGTCAAAAGTATTGAAAGAAAATATATAACACATGTAAGTAAAGTAGTGTAAGTCTGAATTCAGGATTTAGAACTACACCTATCCCTCCAACATCAGTGGGAGAAACAAACAGTTCCATTGCGTCTAATCCAGTTGCATTTAAGAACAATCTATACCAATAATGAATTTCAACACAGACGCCATTGATAAAATATTGCAGGATATCTTGCATGGCATATTTCGATGCCTCTCATCGCTTGCATACTGCAGAGGGATATATCTTGATTGATGTTTAACATGAATGATACTCTGGCTGAAACATGAAATACATCATCGCTGACATTGCGTGAATGTGTAGAACGTTTTATCCACGGAAGTCCTACCACATAGCGGGAAGTCCTTTAGTTTACACTGTAACGGCCTTAATAAACTATTATATGATGCTTGGACGTATTTGAGGTATTGATTATTGTAAGTAGAATGCAGTATATGAAATGTCGACTTATTGACTGTGGTTACTGCTCAGCAAATGTTCCTTGCTGGCAGAATTCGAAGTTTAATGAATCTGTCACCTGCACAAGATTGCCTGAACAATGATTAACACTCTTTTCCACCCACACTGTGATAAAAACTCCGCAGTGGAGCAAGCACAATGGGGGATTTTGATCGTCAGAAGTGTCCCTCTTCCTAGAATGTTTCAGCCATTTACCTTCTGGGTGCGGTCCTACCCAGCTAGTGACGTTGGGTGTCATTCCGCTGCCGTGAGGTCTTTTCCTTGTCCTTGCGTCATTCAGTGTGTCTTACCCGCGAAATGTCTTCTCCCAAGCCCCCCCCCCCTCTCTCTCTCTCTCTCTCTCTCTCTCTCTCTCTCTCTCTCTCTCTCTCTCTCTCTCTCTCTCCTCTCATCTAGCACATGGAGCGACGACGTGTTTTTCTGAGCACTTAATTCTCGGATTTTTATTACTGCCAGCTGAATTAACCTAACATGGACTTTTATATCATTGTGCTCGTTGTCATTCCATCCATCCATCCATCATGTGCCATGCCGGTAAACGTGGGCGGTCACGTTCTGCCATCTCACTCGATCACCAGAGTCGTGGATCAGCTCCGTGTTTCTTTCTCGACCATGCCGCAAGGCCAAGCCATCCACCAGGTACTTACTCCTAGGTCTTCCCCTTGGTCTGTTCCCCTCGTTCTTACCATTTGTCACCAAGTTCTCCAAACCATTTCTTCTCATAACATGCCCAAAAAATTTTGACTGTCTACGTCTAATGTCTCTAATCAGTTTACGATCTTCATTTGTTTCTTGAAGGACTTGTTCATTTGTTTTTCTGGCTGGCCATGGTATTCTTTGCATTTTCCTCAGAAACAACATTTCCACAGCCATCAGATGTTTTTCAGCTTGAATGCCCGTTGTCCAAGCTTCACATCCACATAAAAGTGATTCTATGGATGTGGTTACATAGTTCTTATAATAATAATAGTTGTGATTTCCGCAAAAATGTGTATTAGATACAATAGTCATTTCAGTTGATAGCTGAACACTAAAAAATCAAGACGAATCAAGTGCATGAGCGTCTCGAAACCAACCAACCGCAACACATGAATTCAAATTTTCCCATCAGCGAGTCTAGACTACAATGCGATAGTTACATTCTTCAAGCGGATTTGATAACATTATGCAATAATGTCATTGATAGGAGAGGCCTCTCTGGAGGTGACTGGTGTGAAAACAAGATCCGGTGTACGATCGACCGTGAGTAAAACCTACACACTAAACAAAGAGAAGGCGGTGAAGACCAAGCTAGCCAGGTGTGTGAACTCAGTCCGCCGAGTCGCCCAACACACAAACTCTGGCCAATGAGTAACAGTATCCTTTAACAATACACTCCATTATGAGGCATTTCGAACGTGGCGTTTCAACTATTACAAGCTTGAACTAATTCAACACAGACAAGATAGGCGCGAGGCCTACGCGGAAGACCTGATTACGATGCCAGTCATTACAATACATTTGTATCACCGAAAGAACAAATTATTAGCTCAGGGTAGTGTGGTAAACATTAAATCTTGGCTAAAATTAGATTTTGTCGAGCTGGAAAACGCAATACATACATTCACGAGTAGAGGCATATCAAAGACACAAGATATCATCAGCATGCTCGTCTCGAGTGAGGAATCAGAATCTACACAGCCCACAACTACAGCTGTGGAAATCACAGCAGACAATGTTTCTCAACTAATACATACAATGAGTGAACAAGAAAATACCATCAACACGAGGCCAGCTACCCCATCAGTACTCTTGGCCATTGAATATCCAATGGAGCACCTCCACCGTAGAGACAAACGGAAGAGTAGCAAAAATAATACCAGTATTAGATAACATCCCAACTATCAATGGATAATCGTGCCATTATCATAGGCACGTTGAGGTAATAGAACAATCCTTAAAGGCGCTCGTAGTTACTGTTACAGCGAACATTGAAGCGAACAGCAAGACCAGCAGTGACTACACTGCTCTCAAAGCAAAAATTACGCTCCTGAGACAGAAACATCTGTTGCTAAGAAAAACAATAGAAACTTTACAGCATGAGTCCACCACCATACCATCTGAACAAGCGTGTAATTCCCAATCAGCTGTATCAACCTCTGAAGATCTAGAAGCCCAGCTTCACCAAAAATAAATAACTAAACAAAACGCGAAAACACCTCAACGTGCAGAAGAAGATAAAACACTACAAGCAGTCTATCCCATTGATGTAAAAATAAGCAACAGATTCGAAGTGCTTCAAGAAAATTCGTCAGAAAACCTACAGTGCTATAGTGCACTGCAAACGGACAACACACGCGTGCAGGAAACACAGGGAGATTCACATGGAGACTACAGACCGCTGCTGAATGGGATAACAACGGGCAAGGGGTACTGACAACCAACATATACAGACGACCCGACTGAACACACATTATAATAGGGGACTCTTTAATGAAAGGTATATAAAGCGACCGGATGGTCACTTCAGACAAAGACATTGTTTCCATAATCCAATTTCCTGTGGCTGGTGTTGACCGACTAGCGAACAAGATTAGCAGGTTGGCTATAAATCGTTACGTTAGAAAGGCAAGCGTGCATGTTGGTATTAACGACAAAATGAACAACCAGCAAATCACGGTATCTGAACTGCTGGCACCTAAATCGTCTATATTCTTCTCTTGCATCATATCACCGAGTTATAGATTTCAGCGTCGTCTAGCTGACATAAATTACACCATATTGCAGAATTTTTGTTCTCACAATAACATACAGTTCATCAACAACACACCGTCGTTTACTTCACAGGCTGGGGCACCAAAACAGCGACTTTATAATGATCAAACACATTTGTCTACATTGGTCACCAGCTTGCTCGCCAAAAATATCAAATACTCAAAACGGACACAACTACATCAAACACAGGATAGCGTAGGACACTTTTACCTACTCCACCTGAAACTCAAGTCAGACGACATACTCCGGTCACATCAAGTACCAATAGGACAGAAGAGCACAGAATAACCACTCATAACCACGACAGCTGACATCCAAGCCAGACGGAACACTTCCACCACACCAAATCCATATAATACGCCCTATTTCACACAGGAGGGTGAAAATTATGAAGACACGTTCCCTCTTCTCCACAGATAGGAACAATCTAGCAGTAACAACAACGTGCCACCACAGTCTCCTGTTAGCCACGAATCAGAGCCTGTATTTGGTAGTCGTTACACACCCGTGAGAAATCAACAGTATCCATTCCATTGTAACCCAGAGTTGTTATACCTCACACGTTTTATCCAAGCTTCACTTCGTCAAGCACTTATGATGTCGCTGTACCCAGGACCAACACAGCCTTGTATTTATTAGCAATTCAGCACAAAGTAACACCGGATCACGGTACAAGAAAGAGCCTCTCCTAGAACGTGTATGTGCATACTTGGTTATCGCTTTATATAGGAACTATTATATTGTACGTGACTATAAACATTGACTCGTATTGACGTCACAGAAATTTATACTTAGTTGTATATCTTTTATAATACTTTTATTGTGTACATACTGTTAGTGAAGGGGTTTTCACTGCTTATCCTTACTGATCTTTATAATATTGTGTGTGTGTGTGTGTGTGTGTGTGTGTGTGTGTGTGTGTGTGTGTGTGCGCGCGCGCACTTACAGGGATATTACTTTTTCTCTGTACCTTAGAGTTTGTATTGTTATAACGGACGTAAGTTGTATTCATTTTGTTTTAAAAATATATGATTATGCATTGTTAAAATGTCTAATATGTACGAACACTGGCTCAGTAATAATGGGCACAGAATCAGACATTTAAACATCTGCCATCTATTAGGGAAGCTGCCCGAACTATCACTTATACTTAATCAACATTTTTACATTTTCGGCGTTAGCGAAAGTCGATTAAAGGGTAACATCTCAGATGATGACATCGCCTTTAGAGAATTTAAAACCATTAGAAGAGATCCCTATCAGAAACAAGAGACGGGTATTGCAGATTATTTTTCTAACTCGCTTAACACCGACCGTAGGCTAGATTTTGAAACCTGTGAGATTGAATGTGTATCCCTTAAGTTAAACTTCAAAGTCGCATACCCCTAGTAGTTGGCTATCTTTATGGAAACCCCAGTGCAGGTAATATCTGGTATGAAAATTTCACCACTATGATGAATGTAGTCTTTAGTAATGCGAGAGAAATAATACTGCTAGGTGACCTCAACACTAACAAATCAAACAAAACATGGGAAAACATAATAGCGTCATATAACTTCCAACAGTTAGTCAAACAAGCTACTAGAATAAAAAAAAAAATCATCTGCAACACTTATAGATCATATCTTTACTACTTGTGCTGACAACATCACAGAATGTACTGTACCTATTAATGCAATGAGCGATCACTACCCAGTATGTTGCACGTGGTTGAAAAGAGGTACCAAAACTTCTAAACACAAACATATACGTATAAAATATAGAAATTATAAAAATTACAATCAAGATTTTTTTTTTATAAGACTTGCTTAACTCATCTCTGGACTATGTTTACCATCTTACTGACCCGGATGATGCTCTGGACCACTGGCTGAAGACCTTTCTAAGTGTATGTGATAATCATGTTACATTTAAGGAAGTTCGTGTTAAACATCTCACTAAGCCCACGTGGTTCACATATGAGGTAGTTGAACTGATAAGAGACCGGGACAGGGCACATACAAATTGAGATCTAACTATGTACCGCAGTCTGAGAAACAAAGTTCAATATGTTATTAGAAAGGAAACGGAAAACTATTTTAAGAATATAATAGTAGATAAAACCACAACTAAAGATATGTGAAAAGCAATTAATACCTTGACAAACAAACACAAATCATCACACTCGCTACCATCAAATAGATTACATGTGATCAATTCAGTAGATACTTTCAGTCCGACATAAACCAACTGAAGGCTGCAATACCAGATGCACCCCATGACATATCTTTATTATCATCATTCTGTGAGAACAAATGCTATGGAGACATTCCCAGCAACATACCGCTAATGACGACCACTGAAGTATTTACTCATCTCAGTAACCTAAAAAAAACAATAACTCATCAGGACAAGATGGAATCAGTAATCGGAACCTTCGCTATGCCGCACCGGCGATCTGCGAGTCACTAACTTTTATATATATTCAGTGTCTCACCAAAGGTCACTTCCCATCAGCCTTTAAAATCGATAAAGTGTATCCTCATTTAAAAGCTGGTTCATTAGAAGATCGAGTCATGAGTAATTATAGACCAATTTCCAATTTATCCTCACTATCCAAGCCGCTAGAAAAGCACATCCACACAAAAAAAAAAAAATCTAGAGCACTTAGTTCGCGACAAACTAATAGTTGACAGTCAGTTAGGATTTCGGCCAAAATATTATTGTCATACGGCCATTACAAACATGATAGAAAACTGGCATCAAAATATTAATAACAATACTCTATGTGGAACGGTGTTTACAGACTTTAGAAAAGCATTCGATATGATAGATCATACTATTCTTATAAAAAAAAAAAAACTAGAAACAATGAAAGTAAGCTTTAATATAGTGACATTAATAAACTCACTTTCATAAGACAGAAAACAAGTATTATCACACAGTAAATCGCTATCTCAAGCCATTATCATTAATACTGGAGTACCTAAGGGGTTTATACTTGACCCTCTGTTATTTGACATTTATATAAATGATATTTCCTTATATCTGTGGTCGTCCTGCGATCTATTTGCAGACGACTACACAGTATATACAAAAGCTATTGCTCGTAATGTGCTAGAATTATCCTTGCAACAGGAAATAAATAATGTTGTTAACTGGAGTCATGCAAACCGAATGCAAATTAACATTTCTAAAACAAAATCTATGTTAATAGGAACCAGGCAAAGACTTCAAACTCTAAATTCGCAGAGAACTCTTCAGCTGCACATTGATAGCACACCTATAGAAAGTGTAGCCGATCACAAGGCACTGCGTCTTATCATAGATCAAACTCTATCCTTTAATTCCCATGATCATGCTCTAGTTAAACAAATAGCCAAAATAGTATACCAACCTGCCAAAATTAAAAATTTCTTCGATGAAAACACAAGAAAGATATTCTATACTTCCCACATACAAACACATATTGATTATTGCTCCACAATCTGGGATGGACGCTCTAAATCAATAACAAAACGCCTTTATTCACTACAGAAAAGAGCAGTGCTCCAAGCTACCTTTGGCCATAGTTTAAATATGAAGCAAGACATAGCGAATGACTGAATATACTTCATGTCCCTACACCTAGGATAGTCTTATATAAAACAAGCTTAGCATACTATGCCGCTCAGTTGTGGAACAATCTTCCACAAGAAATCAAAGACACCACCAATCATTATACATACAGTCGCAACTTGTTTGAACTCTACCTCAGGACAGACTACATACCCCCATAAAAAAAATAAAACAACAGCAAAGTCAATAATAATAGTAAATTATCTCGAACGACAACTAGCCAAAAAAAAACATTCCCATATGTATGGGACACTACACCTTTCTTGGGTATTTATAATGCCCATGTTAAACATTGCCTCAATGAGTCATACAATATTTATTATATTTCATGCGTTTTAATTATTATTGTTCTTTTGGTATCGAAGATTTGCTTCATAAGAGATCTTGAATGAAAGAATGTAAGAGAGGAAATAGAGAAGAAGGGCAGGATGTCAGACGGGCCTGCGTGCTCAATTCTTAACGCTTTGAAAATAAAGATTTTCGTTCGTTCTCTCTCTCCTCTCTCTCGGCTCTCTCTCTCCTCCCCTGTCTCCTCTCTCTCCGCTCCTCTCTCTCATCTCTCCTTCGTCGTCCTCTCATCTCGTCTCTCTCTCTCCGTCCTCTCTCTCTCTCTCTCTCTCTCTCTTGGGGAGGAGAGCCTTGTGCATCCAGTTCTTTGTGTCCTCACACAAATTCTGGCACCTGTGGCCGTGGGAAGTCAGCTATTTTCATGGCCATTGCCTTTACGAACAATAATATATTGCTAAATTATACCGAAGCATTTTATATTAGTCGTACGGCCGTTACTATGAAAACAGAAACACCATGCTTATTGTTAGACCTCCGTGGATGTAACGTTTTACACATTCGTGCAATGTCAGCGACGATGCACATCAATGTCAATCAAAGTTTGTGTGTGTGTGTGTGTCTCTCTGTGTGTGTGTGTGTGTATATATATATATATATATATATATATATATATATATATATATTATATATATATATATATATATATATATATATATATATTTATATATATATATATATATATATATTTACATCTGCAGTATGCACTGACGAGATACAGCGAAATATGTCATGCAAGAAATCGTTAAATTGCATGTGTCAATTTACAATCAGCTACCATTCTTCCTAAATCTGCAGAACATAGAGGCAGTTCAATTCTCAATTTCATTATTTGAGATGTAGTTCTCACGCATTTCACATGATTGGTATAATAGTTTATGTACGTTTTCTGTAGTTAGCTGCATGTCCATTACAGGATGTTGCAATCAACTCCAGCATTTATTGTATGTGTGTGATTGACTTTTTTTTTTTTAAGCATATCCTTTACAGGACTTAGCTGTCAACACCAGCATATTTCAGCTGTATGTTGATCTCTTGGCAAGATTACGCTCAGTAGTTTGCCATTGCTTTCTGAGCGGCCGGCTCAGTATCCCGCAAGTCGCGAGCGGGAGGCGAACCGCCTCAGCTCTCGCTCCGCTACGAGACTCTGCGTGATAAACGGGATTACAGAGAGAAAGTGTTGTAACCCCACAGCCAGAGAGACCGGCGTGTGATTGACTAGCCGATGTTATTTCAGTAGTCTGTCATTGCTTTCTGAACAGCGCTGTGGCGAATGAGTTACCAAAGCAATTCGTCATTTCGCATACCGTGTTGGAAACACAGCTGCGGACTATTTCGATAGAGACAGCCTGACTTGGTTTCATACAATGGTATGAGTGCTGGTTGTTTAGAAAGCTATGCCTTAACTTGACAAGAAATCATAAACAGCCCCCCCCCACCCCCCCAAAAAAAAAAAAAATGCTGGGGTTTCTGAACCGCCGACGATCTAGGTCTTTTAAATCAATGCAAAAGTAACCGAATGATATAAAAACATGTTCCTTGTGAGATTTAGTTCTCACGCATTTAGAAAGGTTCGTATACTTCTTCAGTATGTCTGCAGCTAGACGTAACCGAAACAAATATAAAAACATGTTCTTTATGAAATGTAGTTTTTACTCATTTAGAAACGTTGGTACACATGTTTTAGTCTGTCTGCAACTAGACTTAACCGAATAACAACCGGACAGCTACACAAGTTCTTAATAGCTGCAGTTCTTACTCATATGTGACATCATTCAATGAATTGCTTTGCACTGGTTTGTCAAGGCTGTGGCTACGTACTTTCATCAAGGCTGTGGCTAAGTACTTTTGACTTCGGTATACATGTCATGGATTTGCTTTCACAACCCCTCGACTGTACCAAGTCGACTTACAAGACAGCCGATTTGTGTTTCTCTTCGCCTGGTTCCTGACCTTTGACCTATCCAACATGGGCGACGATACCTGTAGCTGCGTTACCGCCGGTATAGGTCTTGTGGTAATTGGAAGACCCCCCCCCCCCCCCCCCCCACCCCTACCTCTTCAAGGTAGATACACATCGGAGTGGTTGTAACTGATGTAAAACTTTTAGTGTCGTTGTCTCAGTGTTTCCGTCGCTAGACGTAACCGTAAAACAAACACGGAAAGCTAACAAAACTGGTTTTCAAATAAAATTGACAATATACAGGACCAGGACACAAAACCGTATCATTTCGTGAGTGAATGTGGAAAAATGCATGATTACAATTACACTGGCTTGAAACGGTTTTGTCAGAAACCTGTGTTTGGCTGGTGTGATAACATACTTCTTATATGGAATTGCTAATAAGTGCAGATTTGAAATAAAATTTGGTACCCGGTAATTTTCAGAATATTTTGGGAATTTTTTGTGAAGGGAAAGTGGAAACGATATAAACTGACAACCCCACCTAAGTATGCCGTGGCCAAGAATATGTATCCAGTAGCGCAATGGCAAGCACGCGTACTTGTCAGGCCAGTGGTCATGCTTTCGGATCCCCCAAGCGGTCTTTTCACATTGACCTGGCCTCGCAGGTTGACACACTCTAACTGATACTAGGAAAAGACCTCGGAAGTAAATTCGGCCGGTGTGTTATTGCTTACACTAACTCTCTGATGCCAGCTGGCTTATGCAAAGATGTGGCTAGCCTCATATGCCAAATACACCTCAAGTTGTTGATACAGATCAGTACGTTGTTTCACAAGAAGATATACACGTTCAGCTCTTCACTCGACAACGGATGTATATACGCATCGATATCGGCTGTGCTCGTTACAACATCATATTTTCACACAAAAGGAAGTGATAAATTGTACCGATGTTTTAAATCTGCTACTAGAAGTAGTCTCATATGACATACTTACTACACTCAGAAGTCTATCATCGCCGACAGAATTAGGGTCAGATCTCAAAGGGGCGCTTAAGCCAACTTTCTTATCGTCAGCGGTGCGCAAATCAAGTGTTCTGATAGTGATAAAATCTGTCTGTCTGTGAATGAAAAGGAAAACAGGAGGTTTGAAATTTAGAGTTTCCTATCTTAGAGGCGATAGCAACCAAAGCTGAGGAGCCTTCTCTTGCCGGGGATCAATGATGAGGGAAGTCTACCATTCTTCCTTCCTGGCATTGACCATACTGATCAGATTACCATAGCTTTTGTCTCCAGTGAGGGCACACCGTTGCTGACTTGAAACCATAAACAACAACTATCTGTCGGCTACTCCCAATTCCGATCCGCCACCTGCTCACGTTCACTTCACGTTACCCTGTTTGAAAGGGTGGGTGGGGGAGGCTAAACGAGTACTTCACCTTGCCCGGTGTTGTCCTTTAGGCTAGCGGAGAGAAGGAGGCGTCTTACTTCTCCGTTGATAGGGATTACCCCTAGCCTGCTATGCGAACAAAGAGAATAGACCTGACACAAACCTCTCGGTACATCTTCACCCTAAACATAAGAGATACCACAAAGCAATTAAAATCACATTATAATTATCCGTTATGGAAGCAGTATTTCACATAAAAGTAATATAGTATACGAACTTATCACCAGCACATAATAAAAACACCAGCTACTGCCCACAGGTATATTGCATGTCTTACGACAATATTGCAAAAATAAAGACAGCACATACTAATGTACATTATCAAAACATGTAACTTTTACAGGATCCATCCATCCATCGTGTGTCATGCCGATAAGCGTGGGCGGTCATGTTCTGTCATCTCACTCGATCACCAGAGTCGTGGATCAGCTCCGTGTTCCTGTATCGACCCAGCCATACGGCCGAGTCTTTAAGGTATTTACTTCTCGGTCTTCCCCTTGGTCTCTTCCCTTCGATCTTGCCAGTTGTCACCAAGTTCTCCAAGTCATTTCTTCTAATAAATGTCCAAACAATTTTGAATGTCTACGTCCAATGACTCTAATCAATTTACGATCTTCATTTGTTTCTTGAAGGACCTGTTCACTGGTTTTTCTGTCTGTCCATCTTATTCTTTGCATTTTCCTCGCAAGCAAGCAAGCAACATGCCCAGCATAAGAAAATAGAAATTCGGCACCAAACATGCAGAAACACTGACAAATTTAAATTGTAATTTAATGATGCAGTTGTGTCAGCAGTATGAATGGATGTTAGTGTACTCTGCTCCATCAATCAATCGAACCACTTGCAGGATGACTGGATGGGTCGACTGTGCCTGACGTCTAACGCAAGTCTCTCGAAATAGTTCCACTTCTGCTTCAGCTTTCTTCCCATTATTGTCCAGTATTCTTAACCTTCGCGTGGTTTTATCTACAACCTCTAAAGACGCGTTGGCAGTGTCTCTCTCATCAAACAACTTCATCAGCAGCTCGAGATTATTTTTCTTCAATTTGAAAATCTCCCTAAGAGTGGCTCCATCTGATGTATGTCCAATCTTGACATGGAAAAATATATGCAGTACCTAACTGAGCTGCTCTCACAGCAGCTTCACTTCCTCTCATAGGGCACGCACTTTACAGTTAAGTTCAGCCTTCTCAATATTCTAATGCCGTTACAAGATGCGGCTAATCCTGAAAAGCCACCATGTCTGGCTCTTGTCTCTCATCCGAGCATTCAGCTCCTGCAACTGTGATTTGGTAGCTGCCAATTGTATTGACTTCTGCACTAGCCCTGTTCCCAGGCCTTTGGACAGATGCCGCTGGAACTTCAGCTTGTCCTCCAACAGAGTGATTTCTTTCAGATCCTTCGCTGTAAGATAGGAGATTCTTTGATCATGTCTGCGGCCTCGAGAATAAAACTGGACAGTCTGTCCAAGAGCTGAACCTTGGCCAGTATTGGGTCAGAATCCAAACATGGGGGAATATCTTCAAGAGATGAATTCACCATTCTCGCAGATTTAGAGTTTTTACCTTTGGCTCTGACTATACATCCCACTGTTCTATTCACTGTTGATGGATTGCATCATATTGTTGCATAACCAGGTGTAGACAAGTTCTGTTCTGTTGTCGGATACAACCTTCTAAACTCTTTACTGACAGAAGTCTAAGAACGTTGTGAGCTTTGTGAAACATCTGGGTTCTTCAAGGTCTCTTTAGAAGTACTAGAAAGCAATGTGCTTTTAGAATCCGTCAGCATTCAAGAATTCTGGGATGTTACGTTGAAACTTTGGTTACCATGAGAAAGATATGATTCTGCCTCTGCACCAAGTCTTGGTTGCAGAGCACCAAACTATACTTTAGTTTGCTTTACCCTTGCTTCATCAGCTTTGACATAGCTTGAAAAATCATGATTTACAGACATGCTCTGGAAAACTGAAAGTCTTTGTTGTGCAAATGATGCAGTTGAAGAATGGCGCATCGGTGGACGGCGTTTTGCTGCTCACAGAACTTGAGTGGATAACGAGGATTCTTCAAAGAATCTGCGGGATTGTTTCTCTAGACTCTCAATAGGTGTGAAAAGCGACAATTAGTAGTTTGCCGATTACCTGCAGAAACCAAAAGTGAACAACAAACCCCCCCCCCCCCCCCCCCCCCCCACCCACTCCCATTGTGTAGGCAGATTATCCTGTCCTTCCGCCTCGTCTGGACTAGCAAGCTGGCAGTGGGTTGTTCCTTTTGCTCGAATAAACAGAATGAATCAGATTCATCCCGACACCACAAAGTACAGGAGAAATAAGATAAGATAAGATGAGATGAATAATGCGTATGATGATGCTGATTATGATTTTGCAGCTTGGAGTTGTATTTTGAATATGGCACCAGCCCCATGTTTGTATAGACCAGGGGTCACCAAACTATGGCCAGCAGGCCGGATTTTCAATTATAAATTATTGTATCTAGATTTTCTTGTTTATTGTATTGTTTGCTTATTTCGCGCCATGCAATGTCCTTTCCCAGCTCGTGAAGCGCGGCCTACGCTCTGTTACCACGGTTTCCACACATTTTTCGCTCCCTCAGATGCATCCGGCTGTCAACACAGGTCTGATGCTCCAGAAATATTTACTTCTTTTTGCCAGTCATCCATTTTATAGGTATGTAACAATGATTTCTTTGTTTGACAGTGATAGGTAAGTGAACTACAAGTGTGAATAGAGGCAATAAAGTAGCAAACATAGCATAAAAATGCCATAGAAGCCTCGTGTTATTACGAAAATATTATATCAGCTCAGACGAATTCCCTAGTCAGGGGTTAATCAAGCTGGTCTCTAGGCCAGTGTTTTTCAACCTTTCTGCTGGAGCAGATCATTACGCTGCTTAAGGAACTATGTGGGATTATCCAAGTGTCTGTCCTACTTTAAGTAATAAACCAGATGAGCAGATATGGTGTATTTAGGCGATTTCTGTCTGTTAGGTAATAATGAGTAGTTTTGCTGGAACTCTAACGGCGAGGTTCATCATCATCATCCAGCGCCTTGTCGGCTGGTGTGGGCTAACACGACTCTCCACAAATTACAATATCCGACATCATGATTCAATTCTTGTGTTAACTCCCTTCTTTGCCATGACACAATACTGTCAAGAATCTTCTCATGTTGTCTTCCTATATATCTCTTTCCGCAAATCTTCCCCGTTGTCTCAGTATATTCCAGATTTGGTCTTCGCATAATGTGGCCAAAAACGATGACAGCCTCTTTCTGGTGTGTGATAAGATATCTTTGCTACTCAGCTTCCCTTAAAACGTCCAGATTGCTTATTTTGCTGTACAATTAATGTTCATCATTCTTCAATAAAACAACATCTCTGTGGGGTGTGGATTTTAATTTATGAGAATATTTTGTTAAAAGTGTCTAGGGGGTTTATTGATTCTCTTGTCACTTGTTAGAATGCATTGTGATTAGTGATATTTACCACAAACCCCAGGAGAAAACAATTCAATCCTTGAAACAATGGCATCTGTGTGTAGGTTTCTCTTCCCACTTCATCACCCTTTAAATTTACTATAGGCTAGAAGGATATTGATTGTTCACAACATATAAGCAACCACTGATGAACACCACATTTACTTGATGTACACAGAAGACCTGGACTTTGCCGCCGTCATAGTGCTTTTGAGTTCAACACACCCGGATGCCCAAGAGAAAATAAACCACCTCCAAAATGTTTCAGGGCAAATTGGTCTCCAAATTAACACCACAAAAACAAAGACTATTGATCTTACCAACAGTTCATATGATACCAAATTGAACAGCTACGTTCTTGAAAAAGTCAACAGCTTCACATACCTAGGAAGCAAAATGTCATCTACAGGGGACTCAACACCAGAAATATCATCTAGAATCGCACTGGCATCTAGTGCCTTCAATAAACTGTCAAACATCTGGAAGTCAAAGACAATCAGCAAAGACACAAAACTTAAAATCTTCAACTCTTGTGTGATTCCAGTGTTAACGTATGGATGTGAAAGTTGGAAATCATCGGTAGCTTTAGATAAATAATTAGACAATTTTGAGAACAAATGTCTTAGAAGACTTCTAAACATCCACTGGACAGACTTCAGAACAAACTAGCAAATAAGACAAGAGACTAAGCAAGATACAGTATCAAATTTCATAAGAATACGCCGTTGGAACTACATCGGCCATGTACTCAGAATGGACAAGACAAGACTCCCCTACCAAGCCCTCATTTGGTCACCGGTAGGGAAAAGAAAACGGGGAAGACCAAGAGAGACCCTGCGAAGAACCATCATTAGAGAAGGCTCATTCAATGGCCAAGTAAATATCCAAGATCTACAACAGGTAGCAGCGAACCGCCAGGCATGGAGACACAGGACTTCTGCCCTATGCGCCGCCTTAGGCTCAAGAGGAAAGACTAACTAACTAACACATTAACAAATTTTGGACAAACAATTCAAGTATTAAAACACGATCTGCAGTTACATATATATGTGTAATGAACACTATGCATTTTCAGACAGGCATGGGAATGATTTGCATTATCACAACATAGTACCCAGTGTCCCCCCCAAAAAAACAAGGTTATTACAAACAACACAACAGCCACAACTTGGGTCTATTCCTTGACCCCCCTTACATAATTCTCATAATTAAAAATAATGAGTTGGTGTCAAAATAATATACATATATATACCATAACATAACCACCATTATACTATTTACCTTGTACCTGGCATAGAAAAAAAAACACATATAAAAAGCAATGGGTACTCAATTAAACTAATTAATAGAGTCCTTTATCTCCTGGTGGGCGATTAAGTGTTCATCTATACTGGAGATTAGATCCTTTTCCAATTATCTGGATACCGAAATAATGCACTCAGTTATGTTCCTAATATTTATCCACTGGTAATTAGCTGGTGCAAATCATACTCTATAATCCAAGAATAGAAATTACACACAATCACGTATCCCTCCGCGGGCTAGAATTTTCGACTACTCTGTTGCAGTAGGTTCGGTGTCTTTTTGTGAAATTTGGGGCTTTGGTTGGTCTCACTTTCTGGAATTTCCTTTTAAGCTCTGCAGAAGGTACTTTCCCATCTTACTATACACGGTGCCAAGTAGACGGCCATTCAGCTGCTCTGCTTCTAATATCAGAATCCCAATGTTCACAAAGATGTTACACCCACCAAGTCGCGAGTCTATAACCCATGGCATTTAGGTTGACATTGGACCAGCAAGGAATTAGTAGTTGTTATCTAGTCAGTGTAGAAACTTATATGACTGAGAGGCATCTCATGGTAGTATCTGTGACTAGGGCCACATATATCCAAAGATGAATAAATCCAGCACAGTAACAGGGTTGCAAACAATTAGATGATTCCTCTTGTTGCTGATGTAGAGGCATTTAGTTTCTTTCATATGGTCTTTTAATGGTGTTTAGGTCTGAGATCTGCAGTTGATCTGGCTTATTTCAGGTGTTTCAGATTTTGGAACCTTGAGGTAATCTAGTATAGTTATGGTTTTCAGTTGGTACCTTGGTTGTATTGGCTTTTTGTTGTTTCAGTGTCTCTTCCCATTTGTTTGAGTTAGTGTTAGTATTCTAGAACTTGGTGTTGAGTGGCTGAAACCTTATGTTTGACTTTTGCTGCTGTGAGACTTTCTTTCGAAGACTTATCCATTGTTGAATATCAACTTGGTAATCCAACCAACAGTTGAAGGGTTCTCACTGCTGCTAGTTTTAGTAACTGGTAGGATTTGCCTAAAGTTTCACTGATGTTGCTGAGTGACGAGGCTTCAGGTGGTACTTATCAGAGGTAAAGCAGACGATACACTGTTGTCAGTTACTCTGTTGATCTTCATCTTTGTAGATTATTAGATTCAGAAGTCCATCCTGGATATTCCTACTAAAATAGGACTTAATCACTCACCCAGTCAGTTGTCTTCGAATTTATCTGTTGCTCGCTATGGAGCTAATGAGTGCAGCAGTAAACATGGTTGTGTTGGCCCAGACTTTGCTTTTGGACCGATTGTCCTTTATTATTGACTGGCTGATGACCAGAGTTTGCAGTTGATAAGGTGGCAACACAGTCCCACCAAGTCCACCACTCACTATAGAAAAGGGATGACAAAGAATACAACCGAGCATTAACCTACTGTGATGTGTTTACATTTCACACACAATTACAAACAAAAAAGGGGAAAGAGATAGGAGTGAGTTTCCCAGTTCACTGCCCCTCGTCGTTTGTTGTAGAGCTTTTCTAGCTCTGCTAGTGATTGGGATATCTTTTCACTCTATGTTTTGTTCTGCGATTGTTAATGGGAACTTTTTTTTATGAGTGAAGCCATTCTGTCCATCCAACATGTTGATATTGTATCTCTCATTCTTGAAGAGAATAGCCTATACTTAATTTCTGTGGTTTCTAATGCCGCGTCTTATTTTCGGCACTATAATCAGCATTAGGCCAAGGCTTTTCAACATTGTCTTCTTAATTACTGACATACACAGGTTTCATACTTCATCTCAAGCTTCCACAGCAAGGAGTAACAATCAGGACATAGAAAAGTTCTCATAACAGAGAAAACAAACATACATTTCTCTGATATTAAGTACATGATAATCATACATAATAATATTAATCATAAAATTTAATACCGGAGCCAATGGTTTTGAATTTTCTTATTTGTTTGCCCACAAACTAGATTATTCTTTTTCCCTTCCTCCACTGTTTACCGCAGTATGAGGGTAGTAACCGCTGTGATATATTTTGCCAATTACTGCTATTATTCGGAGTGTATTTATTAGAATAACTTATGCCGCATGGTCCAGTCTTCTGAATATTGCAAGCAATTTATTCACATCAATCTTCGCTTCTGTTCCTAGTACAGGAAGGTGATGGGGATTGAAGGTACATCCTATCCGAACATTCATTTCTATCAAGCGTTTACTTTCTTTGTTCTAGAATTTATATTCTCAAACATGGCAATTCCCTAGCACTATTTTATTAAATGATTACATGTCCCTCACTCATATGGAGTGGTTACTAATCTGTTAACAAAATGATTGCACTAAAATTTAGCACTATAGTTCCAAGTTACAGATTATGATGTCGCAAAGCATTTTATCCCGTGACTAAGAGTCAGGAATATGCGTAATCATTTGTATGTCCCCGCATGGATAAGAATTCGTTTGAAAATGTTCTTTAGTGTTCAATCTCTATAGTACATAGATTATTTGCAGATTTCTAAGCATAGATAGTGAGATATAGTTCACAATGCATAGAAGTTTTAACATAGGAATATGAAATTGACAGACACGAGTTCTCTTCTTGTGATGTATGAATCAGGATTCTGCTCCTACATTGAGAAAATGCCTAGAATGTGTTTCGGACGAGTTTGATACTCTACAGTACACATAATATTTATAGGTTATAAGCACTATTAGTTAGATATAAGTTCATAATGCCTATAAAAGATTTTAACATAGGAATTTGAAATTGTAAAACATAGGAAAAATTACAGCATAGCACCCATATGGCGCTTAGTGGTTAAAATCTATCAGACCCCAGTTTACAAGAATGGTTGAATTATCATTCTAACTAATTCTTAATTAAACACACTGTTATATGTACTTTATAAAAATACATGAATACATCTTAATAATGTAGATATAACATACCAATAGCTGCAGAGAATGGTGGTTTTTCAGGCAAAATTTGTCTATCCCCGAAGGGAAAACTGTTACATGTCTGCTCTTTGTGATGCACTGACCAAAATGGACACTGTAGTGCCTTTGTTTGAAATCTAGCCGGTCTTGGCCAGGTACGTGAACCAAACTAAGGCCAAATTAATTTGGCTAATGCCAAATATATTAAGCTCTGTTTTCTTTCCTTCTCCTACACTTAGTAAGATACTTAACCAGTAGTTGTTAGGGATTGTTTATTTTTAAGGGAGTCAATGCTAGGAAAGGGTAAGGACTTTTTAATATGCCACAATCTCCAAGGCTTCCAGGATATTTTTCTCCTCGTTACTAATTGTCCATGAATTGCACCCGAAGATAAGCGCCAGATACCAGTGTAACTTGCATTACATTATTAGTCACTATAAAATCACGGAACTGATGCTCATAGTTCAATTGGTCACATATGACATGTCGGCTGTAATTTGTGTTGAATCATCACACCCCAAAATCTGCAAAGATTCTATCCCATATTTCCAGATACTCAGTCTTTGTCGTATCTATCAGGATGATAACGACTTCCACGAGAAAGCCCATGAAATGCTTGACATGTTCAGCAAACGGGTCCACCCAGAGAACATCTTGTAAACAGCTTTCTGTCGCATAACCCACGTCTCGCACGAAATGCCCCTTGTCAAGAAAAAGCGACCTCCTAACAATGAACCTAAGCTTATCCTCACCTTCCATCCACATGTCTATGCCATCAAGCATATTGTTCTCCAACACTGGTCTATCCTGTAATCCGATCCAACCATTCGCGAGGTGTCCGCTAATGGCCCTAGGGAAATTTCCGCCAAAACAAGAGCCTCAGTGACCACCCACCTTGTGCATAGTCGCCTCCCCACAGATACTTCATCTGTGGACACTTTCAAATATCACCGTAAGAATTGTCTGACATGCCCATACGTGTTTCAGACACCGGCGATTACATTCCCCCTGGGCACCTTCTCCTAGGAAGACTCATTTTTTTGCATATCCCACATTCTTTTATATGTTATCTGCAAACGATGTGACATGAAATATATTGGTCAAATCGGCAGACGCCTTGCCGACCGCTTTTGGGAACACTTCTGAGATATTAACCAGTACGCTGACAAACCTGTCGCCAACTATTTCAGTTCTTTTAACCATAATGGAGTCGACGATATATTTGTCACTGCATTGAAACCTTGCTTCTCCAACAACTTCATTAGTGTCAAGCTGTAGGTTCCTCTTCATTATGATGCGTTATCTATAAATTTCTGAACTCAACTGCAGGTGTCAATATATATTCGGCTCAACGACAATTAGTCAAGGTGACAACAACTGGAGCCTCAACTGTGAACTCAAAAGACGAAGTACCTCTGGGGTTGACCAATACGAACGCTGTTTTAATCTAACAGCTGACACTGGTGGTTGTAACAAATATCCTCTTGTCCACTTAATGTGCCTGTTATTGCCAGGCGGGCATTTAAGTCATAGGTACAAGAATAAATATGTTTAAATACAATCAAACCTGATACAAGTGTTCGCCATTGTTGTTATGCCTCTGTAAATATTCTTCTTTCATTCACACAGTCTGGCTTCGCTGCTGTGTCGATTCCGTCTACATTCATGCCCGCCGTTTCTGAATCTGTGGCGCTGTTAATCTTCTATAACATCCTTCCATCTGTTGTTATCTTTATAGCCACTGATGAATGCCAACAAGTCCTTAGCCATGCTAATTTCCTCTAGAATCCAAATCACACCGCCTCTCTGTCGAGAACTCCACAACGTCTGTTTGTTGTTAATTGACGTCAGCGTGACGTTTTCTCTGTTGACAACTTGTTTCCTAGATTCTCTGAGCTTTCGGCTTCTAGGATTCTCTACGTCCTTTCTGTGACGTAATTCTCGGGCACCAGCTATATGGCAATAAGGTTCAAAATTGAAAGCCAATTAATAAAGTCTCCATCCAGCAATTATCAACACTGTTGTGGACACCACTGTATAACTATGCCGACTTGCCTCTATATATTCATATCTAACTGTTCACTCGCCTCTGTCTATTCATATCGGACTATTTACACTGTTTATAACTATGCTATCCCCCCTCTGTATACTCATACCTAACTGTCTACACACCTCTATATATTCATATTGGACTGTTCACATATCTTTGGCAACATAAATCATATCTGGGCCATTTGGCAGCCTAACTATACGTAAACTTTGTAGTCAAAAGAGCGCCTTTGTAAACCGGTTCCAATCATCATTTCCTCCCCCATATGGATACCGAGTAGTTGGGCAAATTTATTGTGTGTGCGTGTGTTGTTGTTGTTGTTGTTTTTTTTTTTCGTTTTTTAAAAATCTATTTGTGTTGTCCTGAATCGAAACATCGGCCGTCCTTTGTGTCCTATTGTACTTATTTTATTTTATTTTATTTTATTTTTATTTTATTATTTCATTTTATTTATCCATTGATTGCTTCTGATTTTGGATAACTCAAACTTTGTTTTCAACTGTGTATGATGGATGTCCTTGTAAGGTATGTGCATTGTGTCTGTGTTTAGTATGTTAATAAATATAGAACAATCATAATTTGTAGCGTACACTTGTTGGTTAACTGTGGCCAACCATCGGTCATTCATAGAAGCTGATGTTACTTTCATCTTCACACTGTGGTAGCGGCCCCATGTGTAGTGGCTAGCTGTGCAGGTATGAACAGTATAAACAGCTATAATTCTCAGTATTTACAGTAGATCTAAGGCAATAATGACGTTAGTTTTCTTAATATTGAATATAGATGAACGCTACACACACTGAAGCTACCATTGTAATAACTGAATATATATATATATATATATATATATATATATATATATATATATATATATATATATATATATATATATATTATAGTAAATAAATATGTTCAGTGATTGACACAGTATGGCATTGATCAGGACCACAAGATGTAATGTTTGATATTGCACAGGATGGAACAAAAATGTATCGTGATGATTCAAAAGGATTAAAATCAAATACAACACACATTAAAAACTTACCGAACGAGCGGAAGGAGACTGTATCCAGTGTCTATTTGCCTTTTTACAGCAGGCAGAGTTACAGACAAAATAAGCGCCGGTTTCTTTTTCCGTTTTGCGTCTTCGTCGAATTCCTTCCTGATTGCCTAAAAACTAAAAGAACTATATTTACGTATTCCAGATTTATTTAATCAATGCATGTATGTGTGAGAGTGAGTGATTATGTGTGTGTGTGTGTGTGTGTGAGTGTGTGTGTATGTGTGGTGTGTGTGTGTGTGCGTGCGTGCGTGCGTGCGTGCGTGTGTGTGTGTGTGTGTGTGTTTAGTGTTCAATTTAACTTCTTTCCTGCAACTCCATACATTCTCAGTGCTATGTAAGCGCCTCTTGATATTGTGCATTATTGTTTAAGTGACAATATATTTTATATCCCCCATTTCGGTCCACAGTGCTTCCCATATTTGTGTGCATCCCCGCCTCTTGAAGTCTGGTTTCATCAAGGAAGTTCGGGTGGTTATTTGCTTTGTGAGTGTGCGTGCGAGTGTCAGTGTGAGTGCAAATCCCTGATATCTCATCCCATGATATGGTGACAGGGTTCTCACCTGAGATGATCCTGTTACAACAATAGACATCTAAGCGACGCTGGAAATACACAGGGAACGCCCAAATGTGTCCAGGTGCATGAGTGCTAATGATATTCGAGAGTTGAGATGAGTTGAGTTGAGTTGAGTTGAGCTTAGAACCGACATCACTGCACTCAGGACATTCCCACATGCGCTCTATCCCTTCGTTAAACAGCCAGCGAAGAGTCACACTACTAATCGTTCACACCGCTATTTGATTGAAAGTTCGCCTGAGATTCTACCAGAGCCCCTGCCATTCACCCGAAATCTCATCCTTTCCACACACAGGTTCTCAATCTGTTCCTCCACCTTCTCCACCTGGTTCCATAGGCGCACGATCACCTCTCCCTTGTCCATAGGTAATCTACCACCAAGAGGTACATTCCCTGCCTGCCTGTCAGCCTGTTCATTTCCCCACACGCCTCTAACCTAAGAAATGCCCTATGACTGCTTTCACCTCCATTCTCATGCTGGAGAGAGTCATCTCATATACCAGACTTTCTCTTTACAAGCATCGTCTATTAGCCTTAGCAATGAAACCCCAACAACTCCGTCTGTTTCTCACCACTAACCAATCAGTATAGATCACTGTGTCACCTTGATATGTATTACTATGGATCAGTTTTTGCACCTCAAACTCTGTTGCGCCCGCTGCCCATTCTCTGCACTCACGCCCCAGTGTTGCTATTACATTGTGCCAGTCCGCCCTATCTGCCGGTACTTCAACTCACTCTTTTACACGAATGATGGTCTCTAGATTACAAACTTGACGTATATATATTTCCGTCTGTGATATCCAAGACCTGCCTCGTCTTAATTTATGACCCTTTACAATATCCATGACTTCACGCAGGTGGTGATCCCTATCTGCAGCAACTCTCAGGTACCATTCAGCTTGAAGGACACTATGCCTATGCGCCATTGTTGGTAGCGCAAGGATATGATTCATGCATATAATTGGTGTGTCCTTTGTGCACCCCAGAATCACCCGCCTGGCCGCAGTTTGTATGCGATCCATCCTTTGATGCTGGCTCCTTGATACTGTCAGGAGCCCCAGACCATACTCATTGACATAAATTATTAACTGCTGAAAATGCCCGTAAAGCATTGTCTGCTCTACCCCGTTTGCTGCATCGCCCTCAAAGTATTACGTCCCCTATCAGCCTTTACCATCAAAGCCTCCACATGATCTTTAAAAGACATACACCTGTGGAAGGTGATACCCAAGTACTTCAATTTACTCTTTCCATTAAGAGGACATCCATTCAGTTTAATATATGGGTCGCCTGCCTTCACAATCCGGTTATCCAGGGAGTACCACACGACCGATGCCTTGTCTGGGTTTATAACGGCCCCTGCGTCCCTGCACCACTCTGTCACACTGTTTACTTCCACCTGTAACTCTGTAGCCAAACATTCCATATCTCTGCTCTGTTTGTACACCAGCACATCATCTGCAAATGTCAAGGTTCTACCCACACCTGGTGTCTCAATAGATGCGACTTTGCTGGTGTAAACATTAAAGAGCACTGGGGACATGGCAGATCCCTGTGGCAACCCAGGTGTAATCGTACAGTGATCAGAAAACCAGGAACCCATGCGCAGTGCAACCTTACGCTCATTAAGGACTGCCGCAACCCTTCTGACAACGCAAGGGCAGAACTCCATGTCCAACAGAGTGTATATCAACCGATTATACCCAAACCTGTTATAAGCATCCTCCAGCTACTGCCACTGTCTCCTGTATATTCTGGATATTCCATAGTGGTCTAACTCCTGAAATATATGTTATTGTTCAGCATTACATTGCCACTGTACAGTACATAATACAGCAGGGGGGGGGGGGGGGTACGGGGTGTCAGGCATTGGTAGCACCTTTGGTAAGGATGGCTCTCATGTCCTTTCAGGACCCGTCCCCCACTGGTCCAAGTCTGACACCCAGCTCGTGCCTGTGGCTCCTAGTAGCTGTCAGCATGCGACAGCGGCCACCCCCCGGGCAACAGCTGTGAGAGGCTGGCTAAACCAGGCATGGGTATCCGATTTGGTGTCAAACCAAGAGGTAAACTAGGGTATGCCTACCCAGCATGTGAAGACAGGATTCGGCAGACTGCGCGGAAGAAATCATTCCTGATTCAACGGGCAAGACGGCGTTTACCTGCAAAGCGTTGTGGAACGTAATGAGCACGGCAAGGCACGTAGAGCGCCCTGGTCATCCACTGCACCTGTATTCGTCTCCAATCGTCTCGACTTGTCTTGCCACTGGACTCAGATGGACTCAGGCGAGAGAGTGAGGTCGACGAATTGCGCAACTCTTCCTCACTTTAATCCAAGTCATCGCGCAAGTCATTCTTCATCCAACGTCACATATCACCTTCAAGCCCTGTGGCGATGGGCGAGCGGCAAAGCGGCAGGCGTGGGTACGCTGGCAGCCGTAGTCGCAGACCTGCACACAGGCGGCTCAGGCCATATGGTCGTCTTCTACTGACCGGAGCAGCAGTGGGATTCGGCAGCCCCCTGAGCGACTGAGCAGCCCTCTATAGGAACACACTGCTCACCTCCATAGCATGAGGAAGGGGCTAGAAAAGGTGCCCTAAACATTGTCTGCTTCATCACTACCTAACCAGCTAGCCGCGGTTGGTGGGTACCCTAAACTGCGGTCGACATACAAAGAAAGATAAAACAAGCAAAGCTAAAAGAGTAAACCATATTCCCTTAACAATTGGAACTTGGAATGTACGCACCCTACTTGACAGAGACGGCGCGTCAGGTCCAGAGAGACGAACAGCACTGATTGGGAGAGAGCTGGGCAGGTACAACATCGACATTGCAGCCTTGAGCGAGACACGACTTGCAGAAGAAGGCCAAATCTGTGAAATTGGTGCCGGCTACACATTTTTCTGGAGTGGAAGGAAAAGCGAGGAAAGACGCCAATCCGGTGTGGGATTTGCCATTAAGTCGGCCCTGGTCGGCAAATTAGCTGGATTTCCAAAGGCTGTAAACGACAGGCTCATGACCATGAAGTTGCCTCTGCTGAATGGAAGGAAGCACGCAACCATTGTGAGTGTCTACGCACCAACTATGACCAACGAAGATGATGTCAAGAATAAGTTCTATGAGGACCTGCACAATGTATTAACATCTGTTCCCAAAGGAGACAAACTTATACTCCTTGGGGATTTCAATGCCAGAGTAGGCACGGACACCACCTCTTGGAGTGGCATTATTGGAAAGCATGGAGTCGGAAATTGTAACACCAATGGACTCCGCCTCCTTCAGACATGTGCCGAACATGATCTCCTGATTACGAACACAATTTTCCGTCTCCCCATGAGAAATAGGACATCGTGGATGCACCCTCGCTCGAAACACTGGCACCTCATTGACTATGTAATCGTCAGGAGGAGTGACAGACAAGACGTTCGAGTGACAAAATCCATGTGTGGTGCCGAATGTTGGACAGACCATCGTCTCATTGTCTCGAAAATGAACATCCACATCAGGCCACCACGGCGTCCTCAAGGGGCAAAAATGCAAACAAAGCTAAATGTCACCCGCCTAAACAGCAAGAAAATGCAGCAGTCGTTTGAAAATATGCTGGAAGACCGCCTCAAGCCCAATGCTGAAGCAAAACAGGATACAGAAACAGAATGGAGAGCCCTAAAGGACACGATTTACAACACTGCTATGGAAATCCTGGGTCCAGCCCCCCGAAAGCATAAAGACTGGTTTGATGAAAATTCTGAAGACATCAACCAATTGCTGGCCGAGAAACATCTTCTCCTCAAGGCACATTTGAATGACCCAAAGTCAACATCAAAAAAAGATGCTTTCAAGAACATTCAGAGAGTAGTGCAGCAGAAACTTCGGCACATGCGGGACTCCTGGCTGAGCAGCAAAGCTGATGAAATTCAGGGCTTTGCTGACAGACACGATATGTAAAACTTCTACGACTCACTGAAAGCGGTCTATGGTCCTTCATCACCAGGCATAGTTCCCCTCCTCAGTGCAGACGGGGGAACATTGGTCACCGATAAGAAAGAAATCCTCCAACGCTGGGCAGAGCATTTCAGCAAAATCTTAAATGCAACTTCCTTCTTCGATGATGAAACCATCAATTGCCTTCCTCAAGTTCCCACCAATGAGACTCTTGATGACCTGCCAACCATAGTGGAAATAAACAAAGCCATCCAGCAACTCTCCAGCGGCAAGGCACCTGGTCCTGACTCCATCCCAGCAGAGATATACAAGGCAGGTGGGCCGGTCCTAACAGAGCAGCTTCACCGAGTCTTCACAAACATATGGATGAACGAGACCATGCCACAAGATTTTAAGGACGCGTCAATAGTCCACCTTTACAAACGTAAAGGAAACCGCCAATCCTGTGACAACCACCGAGGCATCTCCTTGCTTTCAATTGCAGGGAAGATACTCGCCAGAATTCTTCTCAATCGCCTCACAGCCCATCTCGATCAAGGTCTTCTTCCTGAGAGTCAATGTGGCTTCAGAAAAGAACGTGGAACTGTTGACATGATTTTCGCTGCAAGGCAGCTGCAAGAGAAATGTCAGGAACAGAACTGCGAAATGTTCTCCACTTTCATTGACCTTACCAAGGCTTTTGATACAGTCAGCAGAGAAGGACTGTGGAAGATTATGGCAAAATATGGCTGTCCACGAAAGTTTGTCCAAATAGTGCGGCTATTTCATGACGGCATGCAGGCAAGAGTACAGGAAAATGGTGAGCTGTCTGAACCCTTTCCTGTCACCAATGGAGTGAAGCAAGGATGTGTCCTGGCACCAACACTGTTCAGCCTCATGTTTTCAGCCATGTTGATGAATGCCTTCGAGAACGACGACATTGGAATAGACATCAACTACCGTATGGATGGAAAGTTATTCAATCTCAGAAGGCTGAAAGCTAAAACCAAAATTAACAGTGGCACCGTCAGAGAGCTCCTGTTTGCTGATGATTGCGCTCTATACGCCAACTCAGAGGCGGACATGCAACATAATGTTTCAGCTTTCTCACATGCCTGTGCCAACTTTGGGCTCAATATCAACTTGGAGAAGACTGTAGTTATGTACCAGCCAGCTCCAGGGAATAATCACACTGTGCCGAATATCAAAGTGAATGATCATAGACTAAGTGTTGTGGACAAATTTACCTATCTTGGCAGCACCGTGTCACAAGCTGCCACAATCGATGACGAAGTGAATGCAAGAATCTCCAAGGCCAGTGCAGCCTTTGGCAGACTGTACAAGAATGTATGGGACAGAACTGGAATAAGCCTGCAAACAAAGCTAAAAGTCTACAAAGCAGTTGTATTATCCACACTGCTATATGCTTGTGAAACCTGGACTGTTTATCAGCGACACGCTAGGAAATTAAACCACTTCCACACAGTCTGCCTAAGGAAGCTACTGAAGATTAAATGGCAAGACAAGATTCCAGACACTGAAGTCCTAGAAAGAGCATCCATACCCAGTATCCACACTCTACTGATGAAGAATCAGATTCGCTGGGCTGGTCACTTGACTCGCATGCCAGATCACAGGCTCCCTAAACGAATTTTTTACAGCGAACTGCGTTGTGGTAAACGCTCCCAAGGTGGCCAGAGGAAACGTTTTAAAGACACTCTGAAAATTTCACTGAATGCTTTTGGAATTCATCATGACACCTGGGAGGCTGCAGCCAGAGACCGAAATTCGTGGCGTGCATCATTGCGCAAAGGTGCAGTTATATGTGAGGCAACCAGGACTGCAGGAGCTGTGAAGAAAAGGCAGGACAGAAAAACCACTGCAGGAAATCCTCCTCCAGAGACGTCAAGCATTCTTTGTCCACATTGTCAAAGAACATTTCGAGCCAAAATAGGCCTTATCAGCCATCTTAGAACCCACGGCTCCACACCTTCAACCCCACTGGATGAAATGAATGGTCATCATCATTCTTGATGGACAAACAACAATACAGCAGAGTATTTTGCTATGTGTACCGTGATGTATGCGACCATTGGATTAAACTGACGCCGTTTAATACCATATCGGGTATCAGTTATTATTAAGCATTCGGAGTTTCATGTGTTTCAAGCAGCGCCCGACTCAGAGTCATATGCCATCCTCGGTGTGTTTTGTGTGTGTTCAGGCTACACTAGATCTAATGACCACATGGAATAACACAACATAGCGCATTATTCAGCTGTCATTTTTTCATCAATAATGCTGAATGTGCAGGTTGATATTCAAGACAACTGTACGGGCAGTAGTTTGCCATTGCTTTCTGAACGAGAAGTCAAGTTTGAAGCCTAGCTTAATGCCGGTGTAGGGATAAAACACCATACATCGCCATTAGCGAATGGGAAGTTTAAGGGCGAGTGCTCATTTCCATTCCACTACGTCCACGCTGTTAATCTATGTAAGTATGTAATACCACGCTTTTCTGCAAATGAAGTACATCTTGAGTCCAAAGGGAGCTGAAAATAAGCACCTAAAACACCTCCTAAGATGTATTTTGTAACTGAAAATTTGACAATGAACAAAACAAATGTGATTCGGTTTAAATAGTCTGGTACAGTACCATCAACAGAAGCAGAAAGCGGGCCTTTTCATAGCGTGGATTTGGCTTTCCAGCAAGGTTTGCCCATTCCATTACTGCCCCACCGAAATCTAGCTCACGAATGTAAGACGTCAAATTTCTAGCAAAGGCGTTCCTAGTATTGGCATTGAACACTAATGTGAAAAACGTTTCCGGTTTGTCCATGAAGTCTCCTACTGCCAGAAGAACAGTTATCTGTTTTCTTTTTAAGGACGTTAATTCAGCGACTCTGTAAATAAGTAAGATGTAAATACTTTTATTATTTCTCTCATAAAACATACTGACCAATAAACATATGTCAATTGCAACGAGAAAAAGTTTTGAAGTGATGCATAGAATATGTGTGAAACGTGGATAATGAGCAGACAAGCTAAACAAAATACATCTAACGATTTTAAAGGCAAGAGGGTCGGCTTCATTGTACCGGTTTGTATCCCATATCGCTCGGTTTCCAAGTTGTCTCCAAGGAAATTGCACTTGTGAACCGAATATCCAATCGAACGCACAGCCTTCGGGGCGCGAGGCAGACTTCGTCACGGAGATCCCCTTATTACAGACTAGCAGTTTTAAACTCGCTGTTTATAGTTACAGAATGTTTTAGATTTCATGTTTAAGGAGATTTAGGTATTACTTATTGTATATGTACAGCCAATCGTCTGACTGACACAAATATAAACATATCATTTGCGATATGCTGTTTTTTATTTTTTTATTCGCATATCCTTTACAGGACATCGCTGTCAACAGCAGCATCTTTCAGCTGTCTGTTGATTTCTTGGCAAGATTACGCTCAGTAGTTTGCCATTGCTTTCTGAGCGGCCGGCTCAGTGTCCCGCAAGTCACCAGCGGGGGACGAACCGCTCCCAGCTCGCTCCTGCTACGAGACTCTGCGTGACAAACGGGATTACGGAGAAAGTGTTGTAACCCCTCAGCCAGAGAGACCGGCGATATGCTGTTTACACAGTTTTAATATCGATGCTACCGAATGGCATCCAAGGGGGCATGTTACACAGAGATACATTAGCCAACTCAGCATGGTAATCGCTTACTTGAATTACTAACGGCTAGAAGCATTACTATCATTTCAAGCACTAAATCCATCTCTGTGACGGTTATGGATCGATGATTATAATGTCTAAATTGAATGGCGACCATAACAAAAAAAGCAAAGATGAGAGGGTTAAACATAAGAGAATTGATTCAATTGCTCTGATTTTTGGCTCGTACTCTCTCCGCAAAGAAACCAGCAGCCTAGCGAAGTTCTCGCACAGTGTAAGAACTCTTTATCTTCATCGATAATCCCCAGGGGTCTCCTTTATAATAAGCAAATAACTGCATACATGAACCGAATGACGAAGTCCGACCTTCTGATCACAGAGACAGACGGTTTGCCAACTGCGGCATGGTATAACAAAGAAAATTAATTATTACGTATGTAACATTAATTAATGTAATCAATTAACAATGTTAAGAACGCTAACTATACAACTTACACATTGGAAGACAGTTTGTAAACTCCTGTTCCTTGTAAAACAACAAAAGAATATATCACATGCGTGCATGGAGGGACGTTTGATATAGGTGTATACTCGCTGTAGCGATAGTCTCTGTGATAGCATACGATGCGAACCCCACCTGAAATAGCGATGTATATTTAATTTAGGAAGAAGACCACAGACAGACAGGTTTCAATCAATAACTAAACAATATCAAATTAAATTTTGGAGAAAACATTGTCATCGGGAATTTACCTCATAAATTATTGTTAGATATATTAGTACGCACGGCTCACTCGTTATCCGGACTCAACCAATTGCAATGGTATAGCCATGTTTGATTTTGTTGAGGATGCTGATAACAGCTGTATTATGGTCGACGCTCTGGGCGTTCTGCCACGGCTACCTGTCCAGATACACTCAACCGCGCTGATGCCATTATTCGTAATGATGAGCTCATTGCAAGTTAGCAATTAGCTCTGGCTAATTTTAACGGTTGTCAAGCCTTTTGAAGCCAAATAAGAAAGTGATAGTCCCAGCATTCAAATCTAAACAGAGGAGGGCCAGTATGTCATTGCATATTTTTCCAATCATTCGCAACTGGAGAGCTTTAGTTGAACATTACGGATTGTTTTTAATTGTTGCCGGCTTCGTGTCTAATGTGTTACGAATGCAATTTGTAATCCCATATACCGCGTTCGAAAGACAGCTGCTGGAGATTTTGTAGCAAACCCGTTGGTTTTCATACAGTGGTATGAGTATTGGTCGTTCAGAAAGCAGTCGCAAACTACTGAACGTAACATCACAAACCGCTAACATTGATGGGGTTGACTGCGAAGTCATTAAATGATGTGAAATTAACATTGTAATTTGTATCATGTTAAATATCCCCTTTATGATCACTTACGTTGTCACGTCTCGGAAACAAGCAAGTAACTAACCCAAGCTCTTTAACAAACCAAGCGTTCCTGCTGGCCTGGGTTTACTCTGCTTGAATCCCAATCAAGACAGCAACCTATTTAATGGACCTAGGTACCGCAGTTGACCTAGCCTCAAATGGTACCAGGAACTATTATTGGAAATGCAGTCAGCGTACTGGAATTGAAGGCGCAGCCCATTGTGTCCTGATCGGTATGTAAAATCATTGTGCCATCATCATATATTCAATGCCCCTTTAGGCATGAAAAGATCCGTTACGTTTTAAACAATATCCAAAATACGCTTCATGGTGAACATTGCTACCATACTTTATAACTCAGTGACAAACATTCATCTCTTAACCATAATGTCCGTTAAGAGTACAGGGTTGTTAACTGGGTTTCCTTGCAAGCAATATTTGTATGTGATGTTAAGTTTAGTGGATGGAATGAAATCTCCAGCTAGTTTAGCTTGATTACGAAAACAACAACAACAACAACAACAAGAATAACAAAAACAAAATAAACTATGTCACTTCGACTGGAGAACTGTTACACACACAGCATGTACTGCTATCTGAAGATTATGGAATTTTATCGCCGAGCATTATAAAAATAATCTTTGCAACAATATGTCCCGAAGCAGTGTACTGCTTGGGTCCGTGGTGTGACTGGGTCATCACATTTTGTAGGGTCGTATTGTCAGTAGCAAGGAACTATCTTAAATGTGCATTCACTAAGTAGGAGGAATTAGTATAATTCGTCCTAGAAACAGTACATGGGCACATTAATTGTTAAATAGTTCCCTATGTGTTATCATAAAACATTGTGTGTTCTATGGAAGCATTCATGTGGTGATTCAATTGTGACTTCATCGGTGTTAGGTATGTGAATTTAATTTTAGCTTATTGATTGTGAGTCACCTAATTATGCATATTCATCATTCATGCAAGTAGGGTTGAATTATTGTAGATTGGGTGAGGAGAAGTGGCATACCGAGGATGATAGTAGGTAAATTGATGCATACTGCCAATTTTATCAGAGGAGACGATGATAGTGGTACCCATACACTAATAGATAATTTATTGTGCCTCTACGCATGATGCAACTCTGTATTCCATACCACTCATGATACAGTTATATGGTTGTGTTTCCTAAATTGTGTTTCATGTATGATGATGATTATGAATCTTATGGATGAGTAAGATAAATGCATATGCTTGTACCTACATGTTGAAGAGGAGGGAGGATGCTCCTCCTCAAACCCTTTGATTGAGAACAACCCACCTGAATGTCATACATGAGATGATGCCATAATGTACTTATATTGTTAATAAGTAACTACGCATTGCATTTAGTTAATGAATTACCATGACGTTTCTTTTAAATGGAAGGTTAACTATGGAAAATAATTATGTACAAAGGGGAATGGTAAATATTCCAAATCGGTAAATGTATTACTCAACCTGGAGACCATGGGTGACAGCCATGGGTGAAGATGACAGTGCTTATCTGATAGTCTAAAATTTGAGCACCCGGTAGTGGAGGATTGGATGGAGAGGAACCATCTATGGTGTTGACAACTGTTGGGGGATCCAAATACCGTCTTCACCTTTGTTTAATTTTCCCTGAAGTCAAAATTCTCTTTGTTTATGTTCTTTTTCTCTTATGGTTTTTTTTTAACCGTCTTCCATTTAATGATCATATAGATGTATTGGTGATATCAGTAGATATATGGTTTTATTCTGGAATTGCAGGTAGGGGTTCGGTTTATCCTGATCCAGAGATGACCCTTGATGAGGGAACTTGATGGCAAGATGAAGAAGAATATTCTGAAAGAAAGTACCAGCTAGTTTCATCTAACCATTTAGGATATGTAAACATGTATCGCCATAGATAAAACAGGAGACTGTTACTTGGACCTGTGATTTGATAAACTAATCGACTATTGTTCTCCCTGGATCAGATCAACACTCACTCTGATACAATATATTTATTTTCCCTGAACCTTTTATTTTACAAATGGGTTCTATAGACACCGGAGTGGATAGACGAGTTTACAACACGTCTTTATACTTGGTATAACTCAACTTATATATATATTATATATATATATATATATATCATTTAACGCACTGGGGAATTGAGGTTTATGTTGGTGTTTTATTTTTAATAGTGAAATTATGGGGTATTAATGTATTTTATATATCATGCCTTTGGAATGGATTATTAATTTATTATTTTTTGGGTAACATAATGACCAATACCCCAGTTTGTTGTGTTTATTACATGTACAAGCGATTTCATTTCCACTTTTGAGTGTTACAAGAATTCCTTGAGTGTTTACGTTATTGTTGTTATTAATTAATATACCCTAGATATTAATTAATTAGCTCAGAGTGGAGGGGGCAAGGAACCTACACAAGAATATTATTACTGTTAGAGGAAATCTTTTCCTTGTTCAATCTTTGGGGACTTCCTTGGCTCTCTGGGACTCTATTTCTGGACTCAAGCAATTGAGCCAGTGAAGGATATTTAACTCTTTCACTACCAAACAAAAACTGGGCTGTGACCAAACAGACATTTATGGCAGAAAATTGGAACTAGGGGTGTGTTACAATAATGCTTTTAAAATGGTTAAGGTGGTAGAAGACCTATTGTATTACATATCAAATTAAAGAGGATTGCACAAGGAACATGACAGTGTTAATAATTAATTGATAGGTTACAAATATTATGACAATAATGAGAGGTTTAATAATAACAAATGAAATTAAAGAGGTAAAAATTATTTAAAAAACTGCACATATAAGGTGTTTTCTACACTCCTATACTGCTAATCATGTTTAATTTACTGAATAATCAAACAAACACCACTTGTCTTCAAGAATATAAACAGTATTGCGCATTAAAGTAACCCAAAAAGAAGTTTTGGTGCATATTCTGAACCATGTATTTTTCACAAATAATGACAACAAATAATGGCTGAAATCTTGAAGGTGGGGTCTGTCACAGTAAAGTTATGAAAATGATTACAATTGTAGCAGAAATGTTGTATTATATATCAAAATAAAGGGGATTGCACAAGGAATATGTTGGTAGGAGAATGTTTGCTTTAGGTTGTAAATAAAATAAAAATAATAATATAATTTGTAAAATAATTGGACAAAAGTAGGTAAAAATAATGTAAACATTGCACTTAGAATGTGTTTTCTACACTCCTATACTGCTAATCATGTTTAATTTACTGAATAATCAAACAAACACCACTTGTCTTCAAGAATATAAACAGTATTGCTCATTTAAATCACCAAAAGGAAGTTTTGGTGCATATTCTGAACCATGTCTTTTTCACACAAATGAAAAAAACTAATGGCCGAAATCTGGAAATTGGTGTATGTCGCAATAATGTTATGAAAATGGTTAAAATTGTAGCAGAAATGTTGTATTATATATCAAAATAAAGGAGATAGCACAAGGAATATGTTGGTAGGAGAATTTTTGCTGTATGTTGTAAATAAAATACAAATAATAATATAACTTCTAAAATAATTTGTTAAAAAGAGGTAAAAATAATGTAAACATTGTACTTACCGAGGGGGCGTTGTTATCCAATATCCTGATCACTGCTAATCCAACTGAATTTACTGAACAAACAACACTATTCTAAACTATAAACACCATTGCTTCCAATCAACCATCCGAAAAGAAGTTTCGCCGCAGATTCTGAATCATGTATTTTTTTTTCAGACAAAAATTAGGAAAACACTTGGCAGATTTACATTTAATTGTCATGTCTGTTTGTTTTTATTTACTATATGTGGCAGTCTATTTGTGATAGGCTGCAACGCAAACTTTGGCGCACAAGTCTGGTCTATTAGTACAGCCAGAGCAAACAAAAGATGATATGTGTCGTTTAGTTCGAGTGCTGCAAAAACACAGTCTCTATTGACACCGACAAATTCTATTAAATGCTTGGCTCATGTAAATCTTTCGGCATAATTTCCTGCAACAGACTGAAATTCTTCGGCAGGCAGAGTGTCAAACTTTCAGGAATACTCTGAGCTACTTCGCGATGAGCACTTTCCTTTACTTGAAATCCTTCTGTAACAATTTTTTTCCTCCTTTCTCTGTTTGCCATATGGAATGTAGGATGTGAGCATTGATCTGTGCAATTTCAAAGATCTAGTAGTAGATATTCTTCCACCACGTAATGGTTTTCCTATCATGGATATTATAATATCCAACCATTTGGTCCATTCTGTCGCAGCCATTCATCGCCGTTTTATTTTCATGGAGACCATCTTCAGCTTGCTTTGCGGTTTTCGCAATCCGCTCTCAACAATTCTAACTACAGACTTGGTAGAGACAACAATGCATGGTTTTTTTTAGCTTTGTTTAGCCCTTCCACCAAATAATCATATCATCAATGGACACATTTTCAAATGGGTAAAATGCTTCCTGGATATTCTTCAGAGTCAACAAGAGGATAAATTTTTTTTTTTTGGGTACCCTCAGGTTGACATACATGAAACATGGTGTGATAAATATATTATAATTTTCTAATTGATTACTGGGAAACGTAGTGGCAGTGCCACATACCAAGGAGTATATAAATGTGCACTTGTACACCGGTAGTCTTTGATACATGGTCTTGGATCAAGTCCCATAGCAATAATGACAGACGTAAACTTCAGCCATTCGTGCTTCGTTGTCAAACACTCAGCTGTTGACGAACATTCACTGGTTTTTCTTTATCACCACGTGCTAAAACTTTAGACACAACTAAAACTACTTTCTAAATATTCACATTCACATATTATTATAAAGAATAATCTAGCTTGATCTCAAGTCATACTACGTGGACGCAAACTGGTGGGCGTTTCCATTGTGAAAAACCAAAACAAACAAATTAACACTACCTTAAAACTGAAAATTCACAAGAATCCAAAATTAGAAAACGATTGACCGCTCCGAGATGGCGTAGAGATCTTTCGGCTGTACTACTTTTTAGTTTACTGTAACTTAAAATTCCGAAACGGAGCAGAAATATGTGAAATAAACCACTGATCATTTTGTGGCACTAAAACGGCGGACTGCCATCTCAGGAAATACAACGTGCCCACAGATGGGATCACGGTAGCGAAAGAGTTAAATTAAAACGGGCCAGGATCACATTGGGAAGAGGAACACTGGTTGTCCTCTATCTCTGTGAGGTTGTCCTAAAACATCCGATGAGTGGGGGATCTAGTCAGGGGTTTATGTTTATCATCAATTAGGATAGGTCAAGTAGGAATAGCAACCTTTACTTAGTCATAAGTTACTGTAGCAGAATGAATATCTTATTAGTATTAGTTTAGGGGTGCAAGACTACAGCACGCTTGAGCATCGATATAGAACGGTAAGAAGGATGCTCAAGTCGTGACGTGGCTTGTTGTTGGGTAGTTAGTTACCACCAAGTACGAGGGAAGAGAAGACAACATCTTACTTGATTTGTACTGAGATTTTGTATCAACCATCCTATGTAAATAAAGACCTGTTTTTGAAATAACCCAACAGAACTCGTTGCTCCACTGTATACACGCATTGTTACAGATGGAGAAATGGTGCCGCATACAGGATCCGATTTTTCACTTGAATGTCGCGTGAACAACGTAAAGTACGCAAGCCAACATGCCGCATGTTAAAGTGGACCAACCAATTTGTTAAAGGTATGAAATCAATTTTAGATTCATCAAATAAAAGAAGAAAAAGTTCAAAATCAGACCAACTATAACTGAAATCAAAGTCAAAATTTAAGCGTTTTTCAGACTACATAAATTAAACTTACACACATCAAGATTTTTGAATGGAGCCATCCTTGACATGATTGCCTATGACTGTGGAGTTTTATCAAGCTGTTTTTCTTCAGAAATACTTAAAGCAACGTGATGTGTGTCGAATTGCTGTGAGGTTTGACTTGCATTATTACAGCCGTTAAGTAACCTTGTGTTGAAGGTCACACAATAACATACTAGAAAAGAAATCTCAAGATAGCTATCAACAACTCGAATTCAATAGAGAATTGGTTTAAAGGAGCTGTTTCCTTTTGTTATGTTCATTTAATATTGACTTTGAGAACCTGAAGAAAAATGAGAGATTATTTTGAATCAATCCTATTGCTCCTTCAATTGGAAATTAGAAGAAAATACAGTTGCATTCGCTCATCTTGAACTCCAGCAAATCAAAATGTTTTCAACAAAAACGAACATTTCAACAGGGTGTCGACCTGCTGAAAAGAAGATCTAAATTAAATCGTTCTATCGAGCTGGAATCGCTTTCAAGACGACGCCTTGAAGAGCCCTGTTAGGGTGAAAAGAAGATTCAAGTCTGGTAGGGGCCCGACCAGGGGCTGAAAGTGAGAGTGAAAGTAACGAAACCTGAGACGCTGGAAGAAGGATATCACTGAAGTCACGTTTGGATAGCTACTAAATAATACGAACTCCAGACGGTTGAGTTATACAGGAACAGTAACAAGGAAATTTTTTAAAGAACGTACGTGAATTCACGCTTCTCTTGGATCAAGGAAAGACACGCTTGACGGTAATTAAGTAGAGTATAACTCCTATGAGAACATTTTTAATGTGATTTTAATAAGATCATTTAGATAAATTGTTATAAATGTGAATTTGCTTGTATAGGTGTATAGTAAAATATTTCAGCATAGCAAAAGAAACAACAGGATATGGCAACAGGCAGACCCATCACAGCACAGTAGAGAAACATGCATAATTGAAAATTATTTCAGCTGAGCTCAAGACGAGTTTTTTTTTTCAGGTACCAAGAAATATACAGAGAAATAAGTATGAATTACCTACATATGGAATTAAAACGTATCAGTACATGGTTGGGAGAGTTAAAAGTGGCAGTTAATGAAGTAGAAAATTTTGTAGAAACGTTGCAGAACAGAACGACTAGACAAGACCCTTATAGATTTATGGTAGACTGTAATAGAGTAGGAAAGAATAACAGGAGACAGCCATTGCTTAATAAAGACAGAAGACAATATGGTTATGACGAACCAAGGCCTGATGTATATAGAGTAAAAGACGGTGAGAACAGACGTAATGGTGAAAGGTCGGACTGGTATAGCTGTTATAGATACAAGAATGGGCCTGAGAGAGACTTTTCCAATAAGTTATGGAAGTGGCCATCCCATAGCAAGACTGCTAGGAAAAAACGTGACGACTGGTTTGAACAAAGACGGAAACAGTATTTGAGGTCAGGGTCAAAGAACAGAGTAGAAAACGTAAGTAAGAATTCAACTACTAAGCTGGTTGCGAATCTGACTCTTAGACAAGAAAAGAAGAAAATAGACCAAGAGACTCAGACACAGGTGAATGAAGTGGTAGAACGGAACACACAAACACAGGTTGATACAGTAAAAATAACAAAGGGAAGTCAAACTGAGTTAATAGAGACTCAGTTAAAACCAACTCACTCGACTAAGAGAGACACGGTTGAAATTAAGAAAGATAAACAGACGAGAACCAAAGATGAAAAAAGACCAAAGAGGAAAAGTATTGAGGAAAGAAATAGTAACAGTCTGATGGTCAATAAAGGTACGACGAATGGTATGTCAAGTTCCTCGGGTATAGACATTAACTTAATCCCTAAATGGTGTAGGAATGTTAGGTGTGAGAGTTCAGGTTATGGAGAGAATACTTCAGGTAAAGATATGGGAGTTGTACAGAACCGGAGCATGAGGAATAAAAGTAAGAAGAAAGTCAGACGTTCTAAAGCCGACCATGGGAATAGGATCGACGTGTCTGCAGTAAACTACTATGAGTCTGATGAGGGAACTATTATCAGTGTGTCATCTGAAGACGAGATGGGGAAATATAAACGTTATGTAAGTTATACAGGAAACAGTGAGCAGACCGACGCAAATAAAGGAAATAGAAAGAAATCATTTAAGAAGAAGAATAATAATAGACAGATAGCGGAAATTTACTCAACGACAGAAAGTGACTTAAGAAAAATAGAAGAATATATGACCTTAAGACCTGAGTACTTTAACAACAGATTAACAACAGATAGTGAAGATGACATAATTGAAGAAAGACGTACTAATGTACTGAGAGACAATGAAATATTTGGCTTAGATGCGCTCTATGACTGTTAAAATTCTTTGGGTGAAGAAGGACATATGGCATTGTTTTAGCTTATGAGAGGAATTGCGGTTTGAGCATATATATATGGGTTGTCTAAAATAGGCAGATGAATTTTTTTGGTGTAGCATCACATGGTACAGGGTAGGCAATAGTGTTGTTGAGGATAGAGAGTCACGAAAACTGATATTCTACGTGGATACGTAATACAGAATATCTTGTGTTTGGTTGCGGTGTAGGGAGAGTAAACAAGGTAGAAATTGAAATGTCATTTGTCCGGAATGGCTAGATACAGAGAGTTGATCACGTTGAGTGATGTATAACTGGTGTGATTAAAGTAGGGTATATTCAGCAGAGAGAGAGAGAGATAAACTAATTATGAATGCTCGTACTAGAGTGGATGGTTCGACTCAGAGCTATGACGTGATGTCTGAGATAGTTTCGCTTGGTGGTTTGAGAAGTAAGTATAGTATTGTTGACAGGTGAACCGAGAGTGTCTGATGAGGAGATATAGATTGAGGAGAAATTGAGTATCATGTGTAAAATAGCCAGTTGAACGCGAGAATATTAAGAGTAAAAGACTGTAGAAGTTGATGCTTGAAGAATAAGACTTCTTGGTGAGGGGGATGACGTAATTATATGATGCCTGTAGAGAAAGAAGAGGTGATTAAATCTGAGAAAGTTGTTGTGTGGAGAAGTTTAGAATGATAGTTACGAGGTTAGTGACTCGTCGGAGTGAGGTTTGTTCTGAGAGATAGTTGATAGTGCTGGTTAGTGTATAAAAGAGATATAAGTTGCGAGAGATAATGTATAGGTTCTGACCTTTGAAAAAGAGTGAATGATTGAGAAAAGTAGAAATAAGACAAACATATGTGCGTCGAGAATGGATAGGATGATGGCAAGTGATAAGTACAGCATGCATGTACGAGGCGTTTAGTCCGTGCGTGAGTATAAGTGTAGACAAACAGGTGTTCGTCGCGCTGAGTGAAGCAGGAGTGAGGTTTTGAAACGCCGTCAAGTGTCAATGTGGGTGGAAGTGATCGACACGCTTAGGCTTGGTAGTTGTGGATACATGGTTGTCCAATTGTCCAGAGAGTTGAATAGCCTTATTACACCTGTTGTCAATATCATCTTCTGGGTTGCCATTTGATGATTTTATACTTCCTAGGCACTTGAGACTCTTTACTTGTTTCGAGAAATGTTCGTTTAGCTGAATTGTTGTTGTTTGTTCTTCTTTGGTTATAGTCGTTGCCTCTGTTTTGCTTGTGCTAAATTGTTAAAGTAGGTGATTAGAAAGGTGTGATGTCTTTTGTTTGGAATGTGTGATCTTGGACAGAGTTAATGGAAGTTGTATGACAGGTTGACGGAAAGAGAGTTAACATTCTGAATGACGTTTCATAAAACATGTTTAGTATTGTTGACAGGGACATGTCGAAGCATGAATGCTTAATACTGAGAAATGAGAAAAGTGAGGTCTGTTGTCAGTAATAAGTGGTGTGGGTTGCTGTTTCTGAAAGAATCCCGATAAATAGGAAGAGGAGTGAAAGATAGTGAGGTAAACAAGATTAGTTAAATGAATGTTGGAGAACGTGTTCCGATAAGTGTGACTGGTTTAACTATCATCGCGGTGCAAGAACGCTAGGAGAGACTTGAGGATAGCTTAGAGTAGTTGTGGTGAGATGTTGGAAAGTAATGATACGTTAGTTAATTGCGTCGGGTAGACGAGAAACTTATAAAGTAGAATTAGTTGTTGGTACAGTAGATAGAGGCATGGGTGAGGTCTATAGTAAATAGACAAGTTTTTTTGCTGGGTGTAGCATGGTGGAGATACCGTAGTTAACGGTAATGATTAAGAAGTTGTAGTGATTCTTGGTACAAATTCCAAGGGAAACAATTGGTGTGCCGAGCCACAAGTTCTATTGGTAGATAGATGACTGCTGGTACATTGAGATAACATTGGGATAGTCGCCACATTAGTACTAGGTGAAGTGAGTTGTCCTGCAGTTTACAATGGTTGTTTAGGGTGATATTCCAGATATTGTGATGTGTTAGGAGTTAGTTTGGTAAAAGATAGAATATTGTGAGGGGAGAGAATCAATGAATTGACGGTCATTTGTTGATTAATGACTTTTGTTGAGAGAACAGATATTGTTCTAAGTTAGGAATTGGTCTGTAGGTAACAGATATATGCATTGAGTTGTTTTGTTTATCTGTTATAAGAATAACGGAATAGACATGACTTGGGTGAATAGATATGTATTTCATTGGTTAGTATAAGAGACCAATGTTGATTGAATATGTATGGTATGTTATATTATTTTTGCTTGATTTGGTCCTGTAAAATGATTGTCACTATTTGATTTTGGAATAGGATTATTGTGTTTTTAGTCTTTTGCGTACAAACTACTGGTCCGTAAAAGAGACCAGTAGTGTTAGGTAACACTAGATATTTTCTTCTAATTTAAATTGATGCATGTTTTATTGTTGGGGATAAACAGTTCAAAACCTGGGGGGGGGGGGGGGGGGGGGTATGACATCCTGTTGTTTTATTTTAGTTGACTCATATTTTAACTTAAATTGTCTTGTATGTTGAATAAGAATTACCTTGTTTATAAATATGTTAGAAATTAGTTAAGTTAAGTTTAATTTACAAACAGTTATGATTTTGGCTAGAATAAAGGCAATACATGGGGCTTTATTTAGGACCCTTCGTTCAGAAAAGAGTTAATAAACTACTGAGAACTAGTAGAGAGACACATTCTCTTTGTGAATAATAAGCATATCCTGTTGGTGGGATTGCTGTGATAGTCAGCGTTGAGAAATCAATGATATAAGGGCTGCAAAGTTGTGGAAACATATGCCATACGGGGTTACTACACAAGTAAAATGGTTATGGGGAATTTAAGTGAGCATTAATTGAAGATATATGGATTGGACGCCATATTGGGGAAGAAAAGATTAAAGTGAATAAAGCAGTGGGGTAAATGACATGGGGTCAGAAGTGAACATGGAGCCACGAGATTGTAGAAGAAGAAGTCAGTAACGTGCTGTAACAGACAGTGTGAAGGCAGTTAGCAAAACATGAATTGAATCC
This sequence comes from Cepaea nemoralis, assembly GCA_014155875.1. NCBI lineage: Eukaryota > Metazoa > Mollusca > Gastropoda > Stylommatophora > Helicidae > Cepaea > Cepaea nemoralis. Next base: position 68,668 of record JACEFZ010011104.1, read on the forward strand.
ATGTTTGACTCCGAAGAATGATTAGATAGCAGTACAATAGTAAAGGGGTGTAAGTGTGTTAATGAGAATGAACATTGTCACTGTGGAGACAAAATGACATGGGGTTTTTGAGGGTCCGTGATATATGGACTGTAATAGAATAACGTTGATTGCAAGCAGTCACAGACATGAGTTCAGGGGTAGTATATTGTTGCTGTTGATAACGGCATTAAGGGGTCGCTGAAAATTTCGGCAAGATTAAAAGGAGAAGATTAATTATGTGAGATGATGAGGGAAAGAGGTCTGTAATATATAGACATTTGGGGAGTGAATAATATTTTTGATGGTTATTATTTGATGCTGTAGATAGCAGCGTAAACTGTTACCATAATAAGTGGTATAAGTGAACTGTAGAAGATATAATTGTTTTAGACTTTATTACATAAAGTCTCAAATGACATAGGGGGGTAAAGGTGTGTGTGATTTAGCTGAGTGTGGTTTTTGTGTGGAAGAGTTCTACTTCTTTGAATCTTCGGTGCGCACCGATTCTTTGTCTTCCTATCGTGTGCGAGTGATTTCAGGTTAGTTGAAAGTGGAGAAGCAGTAATGTGGAGGTAATACGGGTAGTGATGACAATAGGGAGTTGAGGTAGTATCAGAAGAGTACAGCGTTTGAATTTTTAAGCGGAGTGCTTATGAAGAGAAGAAGAAGTATTTCAAAAAGGTAACCATATGTGTTATGATGTATTGTATAAAGTTGAGATTTAAATGTTATTGAGGATATGTAAATAATATATGTTATGTTTGAAGAGCCAGAAACGAAGAAGAAGTGTGACTTCATAGTGGTTTGCTATGTGGTACAATTGGAAGGAAATATTCACCTAAAATAGAGTTAGTTTGGGGCGGCTTAGAGAAATTATGGGAGGTAAGGAGAGAAGATGTAGGATAAAAGGGGTTAGGAATAAAGACTTTTGAAGAAGAAAAGTCTTTTAAAAACACAGGGAGGTGTAGCAGAATGAATATCTTATTAGTATTAGTTTAGGGGTGCAAGACTACAGCACGCTTGAGCATCGATATAGAACGGTAAGAAGGATGCTCAAGTCGTGACGTAGCTTGTTGTTGGGTAGTTAGTTACCACCAAGGACGAGGGAAGAGAAGACAACATCTTACTTGATTTGTACTGAGATTTTGTATCAACCATCCTATGTAAATAAAGACCTGTTTTTGAAATAACCCAACAGAACTCGTTGCTCCACTGTATACACGCATTGTTACATTACCGTATTATAGGGTCTATATACAGTTGGGTAGAAGATCATCTTAACTGGACATTTGTGCCATGTTTACACCCATTCGCCGGGTAAATACAAGTAGAAACAACCACTAGAGAAGACAAGAAACAGGTAAGAATGGCGGACACGGCCAGACTGATAAATCTATTCTTGGAGACAAGTAAGCTGTGCGGTCTAACTGGTAAGGAGTTAGCACACTATATCAAAGAGGAGGTAGAAAAGCAAGCACGAACGATTACAAGTTTAGAAGGAAACGGAGGAAAGGCGGCTACAAGCTGAGAAGAAAAAGGAGGAAAGAGGGCTACAAACTGATAAGGAAATGGAGGAAAGGCGGCCACAAACCGAATTAGAAAATAAGGAGAAGGGTAGACAAGCAGAAAAGGAAAGACTACAGACAGAAAGAGAACAAGAAGAAAAAAGACTACAGACATAAATAGAAGAAGAAGAAAGAAGACTACAGGCAGACAGAGAACCAGAAGAAAGAATACGACAACATTAGCTGGAAATGAGGAGGCTGGACAATGAAGCAGAGTTACGACGAATGGAAGTTAAGAACCAGCCTAACCCCCCAACAGATCAGGTTAGATCTTTAGTTGAACCAAAGAGTGAAGCACCTCAGTTTCAGTCAGTGCCATATCTTTCCTTTGGACCCTTTCAATAAACAGACTGACATAATTGAGCGTTTCTCACACAAAATGGAGTTGTGAGAATGGACTTTATCATTACTGTGGCGGAAAGATATGAAAAGTCGCAAAAGGAGGCGGGAGGTAGTCGACGTCCTACCAACGGTTCTCTTCGCGAGATCCCTCAGAAGACCAGAGAGTAGGGAGGACCCAAATCCAACAAATCAAATGGATCAATTGTATTAAATAAGACCACTACCATACATACCCAGCAGGCAACGAGAGAAAGGAAGTTCTACTGCTACTATTGTAGAACTAACACACCAAATATTGCAGAAAGAAACCTCCACCTCATAACCCGGCCTGTATGGTATGATGAAAGCAGCTAGGGGAGACCTTAATGCTCGTTCCAACAAGGAAAGCGTGGAAACACTAACTCAAAACTATCGGTAATCAAATCTGTTCATTTGAACGGATTGAAATACAGTGCATTTATGACTCGGGCCTAAGGTACGACGCTACTGTAGAAGCCTCATTGATTTTTCCCGAGCAAGTCACCGAGAGAACAGTCGAAATACAGGAATTTCTGACAAGCACCGTACTTATGACCATTCCTGTGGCCTAGGTGAGCATAACTTCGCGTTATGTAACGGGAGAGATCAGAGAAGCGGCCATAAAAGACCCAATCTACCCTGTTATGTAAGGATGTCGCTTTGTCTTCTTAGGAGAACCAGTACACCGATGATAGCATCAGCGTTGACTACACACCAACATGCAAAGAAAACTCCAACGACAACGACACCAGCATATCCTCAAACAGAGGTTTTTATCACAAGCCCAAGTAACGGATAACTCACTAGGGACTTGCTTTCTTAAGTTGCTTAAATCACATACAACTCATAGGAAAGGTGTTGTCTACATGAAGAACGGAATTCTTCACGGGCAGGCAGGAAATTTAGGACAAGAGTATTCATTGTACTTACAGAACATAAATACTATACATTGAACATAGTATGCCGTTCAGCAGTCACATGGGAATCAACGCAACGATGCACCACATCTCCACCCACTACTACTGGCCGGAAACGAATAGGGACATCCAACGATATGTCAAACCATGCCCATAATTTCAGAGATTGGTTGCAAGGCACTGGACACCACAAGCGACATTAAGGGAAATGTCCATCACTAAAACATCGTTTTATAAAGTGGTTGTGGACATAGTCGGACCTTTAAACAAGACAAAGTGAAGAAAGAAATGTATGCTAACACAAGTGAACACATTCTAGATGTGGGCCAAAACTGTGCCTTTGCCAGCGAGTTATTCCAAGCATGTAGCAGAAGCTCTACTTGGTATATATACGAGATTAGGATTTCAACTTTTGATCCTGACTCTTAATGGACCCCAGTTTAGAGGAAAGCTAATGGATGAAGTCTTCAAGCTGTTTCAGTCTAGACAGATACATACTTTAAAGTACCACCCTGCTTCAAATGGAGCTGTGGAACGCTTTAATGGAATTCTAATAACCATCTTGAAGAAACTAGCTAAGGAAACATCAGATGCGTAGGATATATACATTCCGGCAGTACTTTTTTCTTACCGAGAAGTATCACACACATCTACTGGAATTGCACCAGCAAAATTATTGTTCGGGTGTCCAATCAAGGGACTATTGGAGTCTTTACTTTGTACATGGACTGATGTTTCAGTGGATGAGACTGTTGCGACTGCGTCTGCATATGTGGTAGAGTTAAAACAATGCCTTCAACTTGGCTGGAAATTAGCCGCAACCAATCCACGACAAGAACGACGTATAATGGCTAAAATGTTTATCAAGACAGCACAGGATCGAGAGTTGGGAGAGAATGTGCTATTTCTCCTCCCCGCAAATCAAAACAAGTTGGAGATCGGTTGGACAGGACCTAATGTAGTAAGCTAACTACATGGTCTCTGTAATTTGGACAGAGAAAGTCTTTCATCTCAATCTGTTACGAAAGTACAATGAGAGTGCCGCCACCGAGATAACACATTTGATAGCTTTGGCCGTAGCAAAGGAAGTGGAACAAGGAAACACAATCGGAGTTGTGTATCCTCTGCAGATCAAAGAGACTTATCGAGATGTGGACATCAGCTGAACATTGATGACGGATCAGCAGCAGCAGATTTGAGAGTGCTTGGAAAACTACGCAGAGATACTAACATACAAACCAGGAAGGACGGATCTCGTAGAAATTGACATAAGGATGAAAGATCCAACACCTGTGCGAGTCAAACCCTACCCAGTTCCATACGCCAAAGCAAAAACTCTAAAGGGTGAGATCCAACAACTGCTTTCAGTTGGGATAATATCACCCTAAGAATATCTTTATAGTGCAAGCGTTGTTCTACTGAGGAAACCAAATGATGAAAATCGGTTGTGCATTGATTATAGAAATCTACACACTATAACAGTGGTCCCGCCTGAACCACTGCCGGATCAGAATCAACTTTTCACCAGCTTCAACAGAGCAAATTATTTCACGAGAATAGATCCCATTAAGGGATACTATCAAATGCCAGTGAAAAAAAAAACATAAGACCGTGTTTGGCTTCTGGACTCCTGATGAACACTATGGATTTAATGTCCTTCTTTTCGGATTATGCAATGCTCCAAGTATATTCACTCGGATAATGAGGAAACTACTATATCGATTGCAACATCCACAGCATAGCAACTTCATGGATGACATCCTGATTGCTACAGAAACATTCGAGGGACATATTGAGACATTGAAGATACTATTCAGCCGCCAGAAGGAAGTGGGGTTGACAACAAGACACAAGGAGTGCCATGCTGGATTCTGGAAATTAGATTTTTCGGGACATTCAATTTCTCAAGAAATAAATGCAACCTAATGATGGCAATGTGGAGAAACTAAAGAATGCACTTCGTCCCAAAAAACAAAATAGGATGTTCGATCGTTTGTATCCTTCTGCGGATTATATCAAAGATACACCCCGAACTTCAATTTCCTCACATCTCCGTTGACAGAATCACATTGGGAAAGAGGAACTCTAGTTGTCCTCTATCTCTTTGACATTGTTCCAAAACATTACACTGTCGTATAGATGCATTTTTTAAAATTTTTTATCCAAAATATTCTTTGAACCCGTCTATAACATTTACATACAAATGCATGTGTGCGCAGTTCAGGTTCTTTAGTAAATATTCAGGTCTCACAGGTGTATGGTGCACTTGGAAAGATGCATGCTCTTAAGAATCTAATTTTTGTGGGTCTATTTGTTCCACACAGACCTCCGTGGCGAAGGAGGATACGGACGCGATTCGTAATCAGTGTTGCCGGTGCTCTTTTTTCCGAAAAGGTATTGGTGCCGGTCGTTCAAAATGCAATAACAAACTACTGAACGTTAAACTAGCCCAGGAATTACGAGCAGCCAAAATGATGGTGTTGACTGCTACGTCATGGAAGATACATGCAGCTAATCTGGTAAACACCACAATCTATTCAGTTGGTTTAATTTTCGAAGAGCAATAGATATTCGTCTTCTGATTTCTTTCATTGTGTCACCATTGTTGACAAGTAATGACCTAAGATATTCAAAAGTCTCCACCGCCTTAAATCTTTTCTCATTAACATATAATTTATTCTCCATGTTAGTTTTATGCGTATCCATTACCTTTGATATTGCTATGTTAAGATATATGTTATGGTTTTCACTATGCTTTTTGGTTGAGGTATTAGTTGCTCTATAGCATTCTGTGATGTGGATAGTAATACTGTATTATCAGCATATCGAATCTCAGGTATTTTATTACCACCGATATTAAGGGCATCATACTGCACCATAGTTATACCATCTCTGACATTCTCATTATATTTTCAGCGAACAGTTCTAACAAATAAGCTTACATAACACTATATATTCGATCTCCTTGCTTGTTGTCATTCCAATGTGGTGTCTCGCCATCTATTCTAACCGCTGCTTGTGGGTCTACATAAAGCATTTTTATGAGCTGGACTACATGTAATCTAAAGCCCGTTGTCCTCATGATTTCCCAAAGTTTCTGATGTTGTACATAGTCAAATGTATTTGAATAATCTACAAATCTATAAATGTTATAGAAGAGTTCTAAGTATGTCTTGGGTAAAGAAAAGAACAAATGCATCAATACTTCAAGAGCTGAATATTGAAGAAGGTTGGCTATTAAAAACGATAAAACAAAGGAAAATGAAATATTTTGGTCACTTGAAACGTCACGAAAGTTTGAAGAGAACAATAATGGAGGGGTATATGCCTGGGAAGAGAGGAGGAGGAAGGCCAACGAGAAGATGTGTGCAGGATGTGGCGGATGATCGCCAGATGGGTGTATCGGACGCGGGACATCTTGCTTATGATTGAGAGGTATTCAGGAAGGTTGTTATGGGAGCGAGGTTCTGCAAATGACATGCTACTGAATGAATGAATGAGAAATCATGAGAATAGGTTTATATCAAATTATCTACACTTCTCTGTCATTAAACGCAACTTGAGAATGCGATCTCTTGTTATTCTTCCTTGTCTAAATACAGCTTGAACAACGTTAAACTCTTCTTCTTCCATTATTTTTACGAAGTCTTCCAATTATGATTTTTAGTAGAATGCTACATGCATAACTGATCAAATCAACGGTTCTATAGTTGGTGTATAATTTCAAGTTGCCCTTTTTGGTATTGGAATGAAGATAGTTAACTTCCAATCTTTTTTCTTCAAATCTTCAAATTTTTTTTTTTCCATATCGTGTTACATAATGCATGATATATTTGTATGATTTCTTCTCCTTCCGCTGTAATTAGTTCAGCTAGTATATGATCGCCGGTCTTTCTGGCCGAGGTGTTACATCACTTTCTCCGTAATCCCGTTTATCACGCAGATTCTCGTAGCTGGCGAGAACTGGGAGCGGTTCGTCCCCCGCTGGTGACTTGCGGGATAACTGAGCCGGCCACTCAGAAAGCAATGGCAAACTACTGAGCGTAATCTTGCCAAGAAATCAACAGACAGCTGAAAGATGCTGCTGTTGACAGCGATGTCCTGTAAAGGGATATGCGAATTAAAAGAAAGAAAGAAAGTATATGATCACATTCTGGTGTGTCTTTTTTTCCCAAATATCTCATACAATTCCATCTAATAAGGATTCAGGTTCTGTCTCTGCTCTCATTTCTTTATGTATCTCATTCATATCCTCAGAGTCATTCATATAATACATTAGTTAGTCTTTCCTCTTGAGCCTAAGGCGGCGAATAGGGCAGAAGTCCTGTCTCTCCATGCTTGGCGGTTCGCTGCTACCTGTTGTAGATCTTGGATATTTACTTGGCCATTGAATGAGCCTTCTCTAATGATGGTTCTACGCAGGGTCTCTCTTGGTCTTCCCCGTTTTCTTTTCCTTACTGGTGACCATATGAGGGCTTGGTAGGGGAGTCTTGACTTGTCCATTCTGAGTACGTGGCCGATGTAGTTCCAACGGCGTCTTCTTATGAAATTGGATACTGTATCTTGCTTAGTCTCTTGTCTTATTTGCGAATTGGTTCTGAAGTCTGTCCAGTGGATGTTTAGAAGTCTTCTAAGACATTTGTTCTCAAAATTGTCTAATTTTTTTATCTAAAGCTACCGTTGATTATATAATACATTCCATTGCTGTAATCCTTCCATCTTTATAGAATTTGTATTGATTCTGTTAATGTATTTTCCAACTTGTCACAGATAACATTTAATTAAGTTTGAATATTTCTTGTTAATAACGTCATATCGTTGAATATTTCGTAATCTCTTCCGGTTTTATGATACTGGTCTATTCTAATACAACATTCTTGTTTATGCTGGTTTGTGTCCATTCTTGTGGTCTTCCTTATTCTTCGTGTTAAAGATTTATACTTCTTTCTGCTGTTATCGGTTTCTCCTACTTTCTGTTTCAGTTCCCTTCGTTGTTTTAATAATGCTCACTTGTTTGATGTAACCCATGTTGTCTGTCTGTCTGTCTGTATGTCTGTCTGTCTGTCTGTCTGTCTATCTGTCTGTTTGTCTGTCTGTCTGTCTGTCTGTCTGTCTGTCTGTCTGTCTGTCTGTCTGTCTGTCTGTCTGTCTGTCTGTCTGTCTGTCTGTCTGTCTGTCTGTCTGTCTGTCTGTCTGTCTGTCTGTCTGTCTGTCTGTCTGTCTGTCTGTCTGTCTGTCTGTCTGTCTGTCTGTCTGTCTGTCTGTCTGTCTGTCTGTCTGTCTGTCTGTCTGTCTGTCTGTCTGTCTGTCTATCTATCTATCTATATAATTATTGTAAAGTTCTATTATTCTATCAGCAATAATATTGGTGATGCTGCTGTCCCATGTAATTCTTATATGTATATTGTGTGAAAGATATTGCCATGACCTTGGCTACTTCATAGCATAGTCAAGCCATAATCCAGGTTAGATGTTAGACGTTATGGCAGTGTTCAGTAAGTGGACACCTGGAATGTGAAAAGTGGGTACTTTTCACATAACGTGAAAACGTTGGGACTCACTTCCCAGATCAACAGGAAATGGGGTCCGGACAAGGGACTCTAGCTTGTGGGTTCGTCGAGCTCGGACCACATCATGACGATGAAATATGGCCAACACTGAGGCACTATTTTATTAAGTGTTCAGTAGTGTTGTATACAGTATATTGTGGCTTATATGATGATGATGAAGTCTACTTTAAATTGCTTATTATAGATGAAAACTTACACTTGTGTACAAGTCACATCTGTGTTAGAATGCAGAGTTTTGTTCGATCGTGAGTTGATACAGTTTGTAGAGAATGGCAGAGTTTACAATTAGTAAGATGAAGTGGTGAATAGTTATCAGCGAAGTGAAGATAAATATCCATGTAACAGAGCCGCCACATGGCATGGACGAGACAGAAACACTGAGCTGATCCACGACACTGGTGATCGAGTGAAATGGCGAGTCATGACCGCCCACGCTTTCCGGCATGGCACATGATTGATTGATTGATTGATTGATTTATAGTAACAGAGCCTGTCCCTCGGTGTAGACGACGAAGCCGAGAGATAAGTAACAACGGTGACGATATGGGCAGGATTCTAGACGTTATAACTAATATCCCTTGGCATCGGAAACATCCAGTAAACAAAGCAGAGCTGCAATCGCGCTCTACAATAGACCAGAGCCTCAATCGCGTCCAGAAAATAAATCAGAGCTGCAATCGCGCTCGAAGAAAGTGTCATAGTAATAAGCCCGCTTAAAACAAAGTAATACAGCAACAATTAGAAGACCCAATGAGCAACCATCCTCTCATTGGCATATATAAATACATAGTTCTTTCGAACACTAGTGGCGTGGGACAACCAGCGAGAGATCTTTATTTTCTTATATTTTCAAGGGGTATCAAATTTGGCGCGTAGGCCCGTCTTACATTCGGCCCTTACAATCACTCATCTTTCGTTCATCAACAAAGCATGATGCATTCACATAGGGGAAAAAAAACATTGTCAAACGAATGTTGTAAGCATAAACAATGAATATTCTCATGTTATGTGACACATCCCCCCTCCCACACACATATCCCGCACCAACCCACACACACATCCCTCACCTATTCACACATCATGCACCCATACCCATACATCCCCCACCCACCACAACATCCCCCCCTCACCACACATCCCCCACTCATCCCTCCACCCAATCACAGATCCCGCCAAAAACTCAGACATCTCGCACCCACCCACACTCACATACCTCACCGACCCAAACGCATCTTTCCACCCACTCACACATACTACAATCCACTCAAACTCACCCACTTACACACATGCTCCATCCACCCACCCACACACCCTCCAACCACACACACATACCCCTCACACACACTCACACATCCCGCACCAACACACATATCCCTCACCCACTCACACATCAACCACCCATACCCACACATCTTTCGATCCACACACACATATCTCCGCCCACCCACACATTTCACATCCCTCACGGACATACATTCCCTCACTGAGAGAGAGAGAGAGAGAGAGAGAGAGAGAGAGAGAGAGAGAGAGAGAGAGAGAGAGAGAGAGGGAGAGAGAGAGAGAGAGAGAGAGAGAGAGAGAGAGAAGCGAGAGAGGGAGAAAGAGAGAAAATTAGGGCTGGGGCGATTCGATCTCATTTCTATAAATTTATTCTTGGCAGTCGGTGTAATTCTTATTTAAAAGTATTTTATTGTCAATCAACCAAACAGTTTTACAGTTTGTGGAGCTCATATATGTTATGTCCACAGTGGAAAATAAGGTATCACATTTTGTTTCAATATAGCATATATAAGAAAATGATAACTTACGTGTGTATGCCATGCAAATGATAACAATGACTGCCCATAGATTCATTCTGACTTGTACTGTGGAGAGAATATACATGTATTTGTAAATGTCAGTCGCAAGTCAAATTTTGTAAATGATGCAATGTGAAGTTTTAAGTTTTTTTTTTAAACAGCCAATCACGTGACATTTTTGTAAATAGTATTTTTACAAAATAAATGACATAGTTACCTCTCAACGTTTGACACAGTAGACAAATATCGTTTATGAAACATACTCACTCCGTGGAAGTCTTGAGCACAATGCATCATTTATTTACGGCATCAGACGCATAATCGTAAACTGAGTAGAGACATCAGACGTAGACAGTCAAAATTTGCTGGTCACATTATGAGAAAAAATAAATTGGAGAAATTTGTGACAACTGGCAAGATCGAGGGGAATAGAACAAGGGAAAGGCAGAAAAGTAAATACCTGGATGGTTTGCCCACGTGGCATGGTCGAGACAGGAACACTTTGGGATCCACGATTCTGCTGATCGAGTGAGTTGGCGAAGCATGACTGCAAACGGTTATCGGCATGTCACATGATGATGATGATACCCATAATCTCACGATGAGAGCGGATCGTACCACCCTGGCTCTATGTTGTCTCAAAACCCATTCTATATTTTTAATTGAACCAGGTCTGCACGAGCCAGAGGCGATAGTCATAACCCTTTAGAAACTGAGCAGCACGATTAGCCGCTTTTCCCATTGCGAAAGCCCGCTTTAAACTCGATAAACTCCATACATTTTGCTTTTAGATGTGAGTGCAATGGGCTGATTTTGCGTGATGGCCAGCTTTTCTTTTTACCAGTGGCCCTTGGTATCAAAAGAAATATCAAGGTACTTTTCTGTTAATTCACCCCAATCAAAAAACCATCCCTTACAGAGCCTCATTTACATCTGTCCAGCAATAAGTTCCGGTTATGTGTTCGGTGGACGTCTGGACCAATCGATGGATGTTTTTTTAGACTTTGGGCTCGCAGGGCCCTCCTTGTCGTCGTAATTTTTGACCCGTAGGGTACCACTGATAAAACGATGGGATACGTGCACCAATGTTGGTGAAAATTATGTTGAGAAATAAAGGGACAATGTATGTATAAAATTAAACCTACGGGCTTAAAAAACTAACAACACATCCATCGATTGATTGATTGATTGATTTAGGAATCGACATCACAGCATTCGGGGCATTTCCATAAGCGCTCCGTCCCCATCCTCAGCAGCCAGCGAAGAGTTCCAACACTAATAGTACCAGTAGCAATCTGATTATATGTCCGTCTCGCCTTTCCTCTGAGCGTTGAGCGTCGGCCAGATCCCCTCGTCACTCCTCGCTGTCTCATTCTTGCCAGACCATGGTAATCCATTTGCTCCTCCGAGGTGTGCACGTGCTCCCACAAGGCCGCAACCACGTCTGCCTTGTCATGTATCAATACTCCACCAAGTTCTGCAGAGCCAGCCAATCTGTCCGCCTGTTCATTTCCCAGCACACCGGCATGCCCCGGAGAAAAGATCCAGGCGATGCTTGTCACCCGTGACCTCCGAAGCGAAGCAAGCCACTCCGCACGAAGCCTGCCCGTCCTCACCCTCGTCAGCATGCTTTCTGAGTCAGTTACAATCACGATGTGTGTGTGTGTGTGTGTGTGTCGTATTCTCCATCCAGCGGAGAGCCGCAGTGACCGCCTCCACCTCCATTCTTAAGCTGGATGTTGTGGTATCATATGCCAGGCTCTCCTGCCCCAAACGTCGACCATTGGCTTTGGCTATGAACCCCCAGCCACGTTTCTCACCTCTTGACACCGAACCATCTGTGTAGATAATCACATCACCCGAGTGAGCATTGTCCTGAATTAGTTGCTGGATTTCCACTTCCGTGGCCCCTGCTGGCCACTCCCTGTACTCCCGGCTTAATGTGATTATAACTCTGCCCAATTATGACTGCTCCGCTGGCACTCTGACCCACTCCTCTCCACGCCTAATGTTCTCCAAGGGGCACACCTGTCTGATCGTATCCTCTGCCTGAGCCATCCATGATTTCCCTCTTATCAGTCGCTGACCCTTAACTGCGTCCAGCGCCTCATGCAGTGGGTGGTCTGTGTCTGCAGCTACTCTGAGGTATGCCTTCGCCTGCATCACCTTGAGCCTACCAGCAACAGTCGGCAGACCAAGGATGTAACGCATACACACTACTGGGGTGTCTCTAGTGCATCCCAGAATGACCCGCATAGCTTCGTTCTGTATGCGCTCTAACTTCACCAGCTGACTCTCTGAGACAGTGAGCAGACCTAATCCATAATCAATTACTGAGAGGATCAAGTGCTGGTATAGTGTGAAAAGCATTCTCTGCTCTGTGTCCATTGCAGCCATAGTTTTAAGTGCACTGAGTCCCTTTTGAGATCTTGTCACAACCGTCTCCACATGGTCCTTGAAGGATAGGCTCCTGTCAAATGTGATCTCCAGATACTTCAGTTTGTTCTCTCTGCTGACATTTCTACCATCTATCGCGAGGCTTGGGACATCAGCTCTCACAATCCTGTTGTCCAGAGAGCACCACAAAACAGCCGCCTTTTCCGGGTGGATGACAGCACTCATTTCAGTGCACCAGTCAATCACTTTGTCTACTGTCGCCTGTAGCTCCTGGGCTGTTTGCTCCCTATCTCTCCCCTGCCTATATGCAAGAATATCATCTGCAAATGTCGATCTATCGATCTGTCCAGCAGTCCACCGAACACTTAACCAGAAGTGATTGCTGAACATATGCAAATGAGGTCCTGTAAGGGATGCTTTTTTGTTTGGTGTGAATTAACAGAAAAGTACCAACATGTCATTTTTTTTTTTAAATTGTGTACGAGGGGAAGTTAATAAGTAAGTCACAAATGACTGTAGAAAAATAACTAGATATGATAACAACTTGAAACAAGTTTATTTTTATACATACATTGTCCCTTTATTTCTCAACATAATTTTCACCAATATTGGTGTACTTATCCCATCGTTTTATCAGTCCCCCAACATCGGCTGCATAGAATTGCGTGCTCTTTTTTCTAAACCACGTTTTCACTTCACATTCACCTTCGGCGTCATTCAAGAAATGTCTCCCGCCAAGGTGGGTTTTCATTGGACCAAAAAGGTTTAAATCGCTGGGGCTGAGTCGCGGCTGTTGGATGGATGTTCCAGAACTTCCCACCTTAGTTGGTTAATTGTCGCCTGAGTTAATCGGGCCGTATGTGGTCTGGCATTGTCATGAAGAAGCAACACTCCTCTAGTCAGCAGTCCTGGACGTTTTCTTCGAATTGCATCATGAAGCATCGATAGAACTTTATAGTATGATTCAGAATTCACATTGTCACCTTTCTTCTTGAAATCAGTTGAAAGGACTCCGTGACAAACCTATAACATTGTCAGCATAATCTTCACTGCTGATGGCGTAACCTTGAAATTTTGGACACAAGGCTATGAAGGATGTTTCCATTGCACTGAAGCACGCTTTTATTCGGGCTGGTAGTAATGCACCTATTATTCGTCCCCAGTAACCATCCTGTTCAGCATGTCTTTGTCAGAGCCTAAGTGTGCAGCAACATCGTTACGGCCCCCGGCGGACAAGAGTTGTCGGCTGGCGAGATTCTTACCTGACAGCGCGACCAGCGCTGACGACAGACGCACGCAAAGCCACGTGACCCCACGAGAGGCAGTGGGCAGTGTGTGTTAATCTCAGACCAAGCTGGGACTGGACATCTGAACGGACGTGTGTGTCGAGAGCAAGGCGTTTTGTGTGAATCTCCGTGGTTGTGAGCTGAACGACTGATATCGTGAGCGTTAGACCTATGAGCTGTTTTGTGGTTGTGAGTTATCTGTTGTACATTGCTGTAACTATTGTTATGTATTTAATGTGGTAATAAATCCATAGAACTTGTTGCTGTGTCTTACGTCGAATTACGTTTGTACTTGTACTGTCTCACATGTGTTAGCCAACGAGCCTAATAGAAGATCCTGACATGTGTGGACGTGGGTTGCTCGTCATTATTTAAGAACCTAATATATTTAGACGTGTGTTGTTCGTCTTTGTGATTTAAAACTATAATTCTTGTACTTGTAAAATTTGTCAAGGTTATAGTGATGTACATGTGATCGGAAAAGTCTCAGTGTGATCCATTGCTACATTGTCTAAATATGTTTAATATCATTAGTAAATGTACAGTACATATTGTTTGATCCTGTAAACGTGTTAAACATTTGTAATTCGTGAAACTTGTCACCGTTTGACCTTGTCAACCTTGTGATTTTGCCACCATTTTGACCTTGTCGCCATCTTGTAAACTTGATGTCTTTGTCCTTACTGAATGTCATCTTGATGTAAGTGATGTGTCATCAATGTTATTGAGTGTTCAAATACAGATAGATTGTTGTTGTGTATTGAGTTTGTGGAACGCAAAGAGTTTTGGAAAGAGTGTGATTTCTGTTGAAAGAAACACTGTTGACGACAAATTTACGACATACAATTATACTCAACGCCATCCAAACCAAATTAACACTACCCCAGTATATACATACATCATGAATGAAAGATGGCATCTTTCATTGAAGTACCCGGGGAGAATGTCAGAGCCTAAGTGTGCAGCAACATCGTTACGGCCCCCGGCGGACAAGAGTTGTCGGCTGGCGAGATTCTTACCTGACAGCGCGACCAGCGCTGACGACAGACGCACGCAAAGCCACGTGACCCCACGAGAGGCAGTGGGCAGTGTGTGTTAATCTCAGACCAAGCTGGGACTGGACATCTGAACGGACGTGTGTGTCGAGAGCAAGGCGTTTTGTGTGAATCTCCGTGGTTGTGAGCTGAACGACTGATATCGTGAGCGTTAGACCTATGAGCTGTTTTGTGGTTGTGAGTTATCTGTTGTACATTGCTGTAACTATTGTTATGTATTTAATGTGGTAATAAATCCATAGAACTTGTTGCTGTGTCTTACGTCGAATTACGTTTGTACTTGTACTGTCTCACATGTGTTAGCCAACGAGCCTAATAGAAGATCCTGACATCTTCTCCTTCACCTTTATATCGACAGAGATGATGCAAGGACAGGCCAAACCGGTTCATTTTGTGTTCCTCTTTCAATTGTTTGGGTACCCACCTTTAGCACACTTTCTTAAATTTCAATCGATCATGCATTATGCTGTTTGCTGAACCACGTGAGCACTCTATTGCAGATGCTACAGAGTCTATCGTTACTCGCTTGTCACCTCTAATCATCTCCTCCACCCGCTGCACTGATGCTTCTTTTACAATCTCAACAGGACAACCAGATAGGATTTAATCAAAAATTTTAGAGCGTCCATGAGAACATTTTTCTACCCAGCTATGCACCGCATTACGGGACACAGATTTGTCAGCAAAAACAGGAAGCATTTCCTTATGAATGACCTTTGCAGGCAGTCCTTTTGCCCACAAAAACAAAGCAAAACAGCACGTTGCTCTTTGGTTGTACACTCCGTAAGTACAGTCGCCATTTTGTTTATACGCTGCGCATGCGCAAATGAATGCATGTTAAATTATGATCGTGCAGTATCAATTGAGTGAGATTCCATGCATCGACTGAACGAAAGCGTTAACACTTTTTAAAAGCGTCATTAGACTGGAGTCTGTGGCGGGAACAACAGGGATAGAAAGTTTAACTGGCCATGACCAGCGGCGTTACCTCCAGGGCGAATGTTGAGTGATATAACATTTTAGACTAATCTATTTTCAGGTGCGTATACATTAGATGAGTGTTAATTGTGTTTATACTGACAACATAATTGTGAATTGCATTCTGGTTTGATGCGGGATTTATATGATGTGAACCCTTTTGGTATTTTGTGAAGTGCTTTCACGAATCAGTGTGTTGTTAGTGGTTTCGGAATGAGGAAGGAGAAGTCAAAGGTCAAATCAAATCAAATCAACTTTATTAGGGTCACAAATTGGGCGCGCAGACCCGTCTTACATTCGGCCCTTCCAATCACTCGTCTTTCGTTCATCAATAGCATTATACAGGCATAGGTCCGTTTGGCATGTGGGGCAGCGCTATAACAAATTACTATAATCATAATGCTACTAGAACACAGCCCTTGCGGAAATTCAATATTGACGAGCAAAGAATACCCAAGACAACATCAAGTAAATAAATATGGAAAGCACCATGTGGGTTATAGTTATATCATTGAATCTTCAGACGTTAGACAGGAGGTCATACAAGTAAATACTAAAAGTAAAAGCCCAGACACGATCCAAAGAATGAGCCATATGTATGCTCAACTAATCAAAAGCAGAGGTCAAAGCCGAGACCTTTGAAAATTTACATCGTTTAGATGTTAATATTATCGCAGTTTCCTCAGTTCTACCATACGTTTGCTTTATGTTTACTTCTAGCAAGTCTTACCGTTCATCATTAAACCATAATTAGAAAACTTTGCACGACTACAAGCGTTCGCACCCAGCTTTGAATTGACGTAGACTGTTTATGGGTACCTTATGGCGAAATATTGTAAAGTACTCAAATGCTCGGATTAGTAGATTTTACGCACATTATGATTACGGTTAAATCGCCCGTTATCATCATCCTTTGTCTTGCCGGCTGGCGTGGGCAATCATGCTTCTTCACAGATTACGAACTCCGATGTCATGGATTAATTCGTGTGTTGACTCCCTTCCGTGTCCTTACACACGACTGTCAACAATCGTCTCATGCTTTCTTAATCTATCTCTCTTTCCGCAAGTCTTTCCGGTTGTCACAACTTATTCCAGTTTTTGTCTTCTCATGTTGAGTTGAGCGGAGCTAAGAACCGACATCAACGCACTTAGGACATTCCCATATGCGCTCCATTCCCTCGTTCAACAACCAGCGAAGAGTCACACTATTAATCGTTCCCACCGCTATATAGATACACTACGGAGACTGCTGCCATAGACCGAAATTCGTGGCATATATCATTGCCTAAGGGTGAAGTCACTTGTGAAGCAATCAGAACTGTAAGAGTTGTGAAAAGAAGGATGGACAGAAAAACCACTGCATAGATCCTTCTCCTGGAACGTCAAGCATTCTTTGCCCACATTGTCAATGAACATTGCGAGCCAAAATAAGCCTTACCAGCCATCTTAGAACTCATGGCTCCATACTTTCAACCCCACTGGATGAAGTGAATGGTCATCACCATTCTTGATGGACAAACAATACACAATCTCTGTTACCCATCCTTCCCCATATATATGTGTCTTTATTCACACAATTCAAACTGTTCACGTCGTCTATTTTGCTTCCCTTTGCCTAGCTTTCCATCGAACCTCCCTATCAAAATACGTTCCATGTACCACTTCTCAGGACACTTTCATTGTATGTTTAGAATTGTCAGGATATTCTCTAATGCCTCTCCTCTCATGACCAACAGATACTGTTTGTCTTTTTCATAATATTCCCATATACCTGTGCCAATGTGCTTGTAGGGGTTATGTTGTAGGCACACTGACAACTTACTCTATCATAATATGTTCCATGTACCACTTCTCAGGACACGTTCATTGTATGTTTACAATTGTCAGGATATTCTCTAATGCCTCTCCTCTCACGACCAACGGATACTGTTTGTCTTTTTCTTAATATTCCCATATACCTGTGCCAATGTGCTTGTAGGGGTTATATTGTAGGCACACTGACAACTTAAGCATGAACACGTCCAGTAACACACAGAACTGCAGCGTTCCAAAGCTTACAGAATTAGTCACGTTGTTTATTCATTAATAGGTTTATACCAATCAATCAATCATGTGCCGTGCCGGAAAGCGTGGGAGGTCATGACTCGCCATTTCACTCGATCACCAGTGTCGTGGATCAACTCAGTGTTCCTGTCCTGTCCATGCCATGTGGCCAAGCCATCCAGGTATTTTCCTCTCGGTCTTCCTCTTGGTCTGTTCCCTTCGATCTTGCCAGTTGTCACTAAGTTCTCCAATCCATTTCTTCTCATAACATGTCCAAAAATTTTTGACTGTCTACGTCTAATTTCTCTAATCAATTTACGATGTTCATTTATCTCCTGCAGTACTTGGTCATTGGTTTTTCTGTCTGTCCATGGTATTCTTTGCATTTTCCTCAGAAACCATATTTCTGCAGCCATCAGATGCTTTTCAGCCTGACTGCTCATTGTCCAAGTTTCACATCTATACAAAAGAACAGGCTCTATGTATCCCCTCAACACTCTTTTTCTTGTTTCAATTGACATCTTTTTACTGGTCAGAATGTTTTTCATCTAGCTAAAGGCTACTTTCGCCATGGCGATTCTTGTTCTAATCTCTTCAAGGCATCTCCCATCAGATGTTATGACTGTTCCAAGATAATTGTACCCTTTCACTTGTTGAAGAATATTTCCATTTACTTGTATATTACATTGTGGCACTTCGTCCTTCCTAGTGACGACCATAACCTGAGTCTTTTTACAATTTAATTCTAACCCCAGTTGCTCACTGTGTACAACAACCGCATCTACTAATTGTTGCAGGTCCTTAGCATTGTCTGCAATTAATACTGTATCATCTGCGTATCTAATGTTATTGATGTTTCGTAATCCAATGTTGATTCCATTTATATGCTCTACATTTCTGAAAATATTTTCACTGTATAGGGAAAAAAGATCTGGAGACATCACACATCCCTGCCTAACACCTCTCTTAATTGGCTGATACTGTCCCACTTCATTATC
Organism: Cepaea nemoralis; assembly: GCA_014155875.1. Classification (NCBI taxonomy): domain Eukaryota; kingdom Metazoa; phylum Mollusca; class Gastropoda; order Stylommatophora; family Helicidae; genus Cepaea; species Cepaea nemoralis. Next base: position 87,657 of record JACEFZ010011104.1, read on the forward strand.
AATCCTTATTGCAGCTTGTTGTTTCCAATATATGTTATAAGTCTAATGTCTTTCCCACCAATTTGTAGATCTGCAAGCATATCCACCATGTTGACATGTCTAACTCTATCAAAAGCCTTTGTATAGTCAATAAAGCAAAGATGTATATCCTTGTTTATTTCTAAAGCACGCTCAATAACTGTTTATATCACTCTATAGCTAACAATGTTCTTACTTACACCTCGCCGTACTGGGTCATTTCCGGCCCTCAGCTACTCAGCGACACGGCTAGCCTCACTATATGTGCAGTAGCGTTATAAACGACTTGGCGTATTAACCTGACCATCCTGCTTACGGTAGACATGATCTCAGTAACTATGTCACTCTGTCTCCTGCAGTGCAGGCGTTGATTTAACATTCATAGTTGGGTCTCTGTTCACCTCCTCATAATATAACGCTGGTCTGTCGATTTTTGTGATGTGAACATGGCTGTTTTACCGGCAGACTGCCCTCTCAACTCTCTGCTAATCGCTAACCTCACACATCACGTGACCTCAGCTCGCGATCCTATTGGCTCTTTCAATCTTTACCGCCTCCCTCTCAGCGATCCTTATCGTGACCAATTGTTACAACTAACAACTGTTAGCTGAGTGGTTGTCCTCATAACTAGACTCATTTTATAAGGAAAACCGGAGTGGGAGGTATTACCTTCTGGACACTTGACCTCGATGATTTCACTGGTGAGGTATGCTGGCATGGGAAATACCCGCTCATTATAACAGCTGTAAACCTTATGAAGTATAGACAGCCACGCATATATAACACGTAAGTGTTATCAGCTGCCAATGTAGATGCGGAATATGGTTTTCAGTTTAAGCTTTGTCGAAAGGTATTATACATTTATTGGATGAAAAAGAGAACACATAGATCAGTAGTTCCCAAGCTTTTCAAGCCGAGGGCCATATCTAATATTTTCGGTAGTTAAGCGGGCCACAACATAAAAAAATTATAAAAGTCGTGCAATATCATTCTTACCTTTCTTAACTTTCGTCAACAAAATTCTAAAACTTTAAAGGCAGTCAATGTCAATACTACAATGCGGTCATTTTTTAGTTTAAAATCCAAAGTTCATTTAACAATAAATTTTAAATCAATTTCCAAAATCGCTATTGATGTAATTAATTTACAATTGTAACTGTTCTTCATAACCAGTTACTTAAGCTCAGATGCCAGTTTATCAATGTCTGGGTACAAATCTGTTGTGCCCAAAGTCATAAGCGCAGCAAGGTTACTGTCGGTGAGTCTGGAACGTTGCTTGTTTTTTATAACGGTCATTGCGGAAAATGACTACTCGCATCTGTAAGTCGAACCAAAACGACAAATGAATCTCTGGGCGAATGACCTCAAGTGTTTAAATTGTTCAACAGGCAATAGTCGCCACAATGAAATCATATGATCAGCTGAAGGTGAAGCAGGCAGCTCCAGAAATTTACATCTCAGTGCAGAATTGCATTTCAAATCAATTACTTCGTGCTGAAAATTTTGCTGTAATTGAAAGGGCTTGGCATCAGGAAATACGAACGGATTTATGAAGAGGGCAACATTATCCTCCTCTATTGCAAACTCTTGAAATCTCGACTGAAACGAGGCCTCGCGTGCCACTTTCTGACAGCTGGTCAATTCAGTCAAGAACGAGAAATCAACATTTTAGTCCAACTATTAGCTTATAAAACCAATACCTCAGCATCAGCACACCGGATGTTATTCATCCGGCCATGCGCTCTTATCCATCCGCCGCATAGCAAGTACAACATGAGGCTTCTGATCGTTAGGAAAGTACCTCCTTCCCTGAAGCGTTTTGACCTGGTATCTTCTTTACACGCTCTGGAGGAGGGCCCGAATGTGTCACAACTCCGGGTGTCTTTCTCCTGTCGAAAGTTGAAACCATGTTTCGAGACGTTGCGTTGACTTCCTAATTTGTGTTGTCTTTGCATTATTTTCGTTTTTGTCACATACTTGCGAAAAGTGCCAGCTCACAAGCCACCCAACCTTCGGGGAGGAGAGTGTGGAAGAAAATACAACCTGACATAGGGGAAGAACAATGTGGGTCTGTAGAAGGAAAGGGTACAGTAAATGCTATGTATATGCTGCGATCAGTTACTGAACGTTCTATAAGGGTAAACAAAGATATACATCTTTGCTTTATTGACTAAACAAAGGCTTTCGATAGAGTAAGACTTGTCAACATGGTAGATATGCTTGCAGATCTACAAATTGATGGGAAAGGCATTAGACTTATAAAAAAATATATATTGGAAACAACAAGCTACCATAAGGATTGATAATGAAGTGGGACAATATCAACCTATTAAGAGACGTGTGAGACAGGGATGTGTAATGTCTCCAGATCTTGTTTCCCTATATAGTGAAAATATGTTCAGAAATGTAGAAGATATAAATGGAATCATCATTGGAGGACGAATCATCAATAACATTAGATATGCAGATGATACAGTAGTTATTGCAGACAATGAGCAGAATCTGCAACAGTTAGAAAATGCGGTTATTGCAAATCAGTGAACAACTGGGGTTAGAATTAAATTGTAAAAAGACACAGATTATGGTCGTCACTATGAAGAAAGAAATACCACAATGCAATATACAAGTAAATGGGAATATTCTTCAACAAGTGAAAGGGTACAATTATCTAGGAACAGTCATAACATCTGATGGGAGATGCTTTGAAGAGATTAGAACAAGAATCGCTATGGCGAAAGTAGCCTTTAGCAAGGTGAAAAACATACTGACCAATAATAAAAGAGACCTCCATACATCCATCATGTGCCCTTCCGATAAGCGTGGGCGGTCATGTTTTGTCATCTCACTCGATCACCAGAGTCGTGGATCAGCTCCGTGTTCCTGTGTCGACCATGCCACGTGGCCAAGCAATCCAAGTATTTACTCCTCGGTCTTCCCCTTGGTCTCTTCCCTTCGATCTTGACAGTTGTGACCAAGGTCTTCTCATAACATGCCCAAATACCTTTTACTGTCTACGTCTAATGACTCTAATCAGTTTACGATCTGCAGGTGTTTCTTGAAGGACTTGTTCATTGGTTTTTCTGTCTGTCCATGGTATTCTTTGCATTTTCCGCAGAAACCACATCTCTACAGCCATCAGAAGTTTATATGCTTGACTGCTCATTTTCCACGCTTCACATCCATACTAAAGTACAAGTTCTATGTAGCACTTCAACACTCTTTTTCTCGTTTAAATTGATATCTTTTTTTTTTTTTTGATCAGTATGTTTTTTATCTTGCAAAATGATACCTTCGAAATGACAATTCTTGTTATAATCTCTTCAAGGCATCTCCCATCAGATGTTATGACTGTTCCGAGGTAACTGTATCGATTCACTTGCTTAAGAATATACCAATTAACTCGTATATCACATTGTGATATTTCCTTCTTCCCAATGACGACCATAATCTGTGTCTTCTTCTATTCAATTCTAACCCTACTTGCTCACTGTGTGCAACAATAGTAGCTGCTAAATGTCGCAGGGCCTGTACATTGTCTGAAATCATGACTGTATCATCTGCATCCATCCATCCATCATGTGCCATGCCGGTAAGCGTGGGCGGTCATGTTCTGCCATTTCACTCGATCACCAGAGTCGTGGATCAGCTTCTGTTTCTGTCTCGACCATGCCACAAGCCAAGCCATCCAGGTACTTGCTTCTAGGTCTTCCCCTTGGTCTGTTCCCCTCAATATTACTAGTTGTCACTAAGTTCTCCAAATCATTTCTTCTCATAACATGCCCAAAAATTGTGACTGTCTACGTCTAATGTCTCTAATCAGTTTACGATCTTCATGTGTTTTTTGAAGGACTTGTTCATTGGTCTTTCTGGCTGTCCATGGTATTCTTTGCATTTTCCTCAGAAACCACATTTCTACAGTCATCAGATGTTTTTCAGCCTAACTGCTCATTGTCCAAGCTTCACATCCATATAAAAGTACATGTTCTATATAGCATCTCAACACTCTTTTTTTCGTTTCAATTGACATCTTTTTATTGGTCAGTATCTTTTTCATCTTACTATAGGCTACTTTTGCCATGGCGATTCTCGTTCTAATCTCTTCAAGGCAATTCCCATCAGATGTTATTACTGTTCCGAGATTCATCTGCATATCTAATATTATTAAATTATCTTCACCCAATGTTAATTCATTTCATATCTTCTATATTTCTGAAAATATGTTCACTGTACAGGGGAAAAAAAAGATCTGGAGACAATTCACATCCCTGTCTTACACACCTTTTAATAGGCTAATATTGACCTACATCATTTTCAATTCTGATGGCAGCTTGTTGTTTCCAATATATGTTGTCTAGAAGTCTAAGGTCTTTTCCATCAATTTGTAGATCTTCAAGCATCCATATCATGTCGACATGTCTCACTTTATCAAAAGCCTTTGTGTAGTCAATAAAGCAAATAATGACCGTTATTTACTTCTATAGAACGTTCAATTACTGTTCTCAGTATAAACACAAATTAGACTTAGACAGTCAAAATTTTTGGGGCATGTTATTAGAAGAAATGAATTGGAGAACTTGATGACAACTGGCAGGATCGAAGGGAACAAACCAAGGAGAAGACCGAGAAGTAAATACTTGGATGGCTTGGCCACATGGCATAGTCGAGACATTAACACTGAGCTGATCCACGACTCTGGTGATCGAGTGAAATGACGAGTCATGACCGCCCACGCTTTTCGGCATGGCACATGATGGATGGATTCAGGTTTTAAAATAAAATCGGTTAGTATTTGCAAATGGATTTATGTCATTCTATGTATGTTATGTCAGTGGGGTGCAGAGAAAGAGATTTGTAAAGTGTGATGCATAAAGTGGTGTAAATAACACGTACTGCCATTTAGTCTATATGACTGCTTATCTATTCTGTTTGTAAAAATAAATCAAAGTGTCTAAAATACTAGACGACTCTCTAACAAACCTTCATTTAAGTTTCGACGACCGCGTGTTTCAGGATTTTTTCTAAAATAAGCAGGTCAGAGTGTATACGCCTTACATTTCTGTCTTGATTACTTTGTTCTTAGCTTTCACGATCACCTCTGTTTTTTTTTTTTAATGGACGATTCATGAACAATGAGATCGGGCTACCACCTACAGCATGAGAATGGAGGTGGATGCAGTCACAGTGGCATTCCGTTGATTAGAGGAGACCACTGCAACACACATTGTCTTCATCACGGACTCAAGGCGTATGATTATTAAAGTGGAGAAAGGTGTTGAATGGCGCACCTTGCTTTAGAGGGCACAGATTGTAAAATATGCATGGATTATTTGCCCTGGCCATGCGGGAGTGTAAGAGAATGAACAGGCTGATAGACTGTGCAGGGATTGCACCGCTTGGTGGTCGATTACATATGGGCAAAGGAGAGGTGGTTGCGTGATTGTGTGACCGGGTGGAGAAGGTGGAGCAACTGGTTGAGAACACGATGTGGAAAGGATGAGATTGCAGGGAATTATCATGGGTTCTGTGTCCCTGTCAGTCGTTACAATAGAGTTATTAATGTGTGTCATGGTTTGTACTATTTCCTTCTACAAATCCTATCGCTTTTCACCTGTTTCATTTTTATTGTCTGTGTTATTCTTTTCATTATAATTTTGAGTTGGGGGCTGAGTGGCCTCGAGGTATGGTGTCCGCTTAGAGTGCTGGAGGTCCCGAGTTCAAGCCCCAGTGAGGGTCGGGATGTTTTCACCTTGACTTCCTGTAATAAAATCTCCCCTGGTCTCTGGGTAGTGAGATCGGACGCCCGTGCGTATTGTTGCGCACGTAAAAATTCCTTTGGCAGTTGGAAATCGACAAAGAGTAGCCAAACAGCGCTGCCCTGGAAAAATTACGACTTAACAATGTACCCAAAGTATTTCAGGATCCTCGCCAGTGCTACTGAGTTCGCGCACTGAGCTGAGATTCTTGAGACTAAGCTTGAGTTAGAAGTAGAACGGAGCACTTATGGGTTACACCCGTGTGCCATGATGTTGCTCCGTCGACTAAACCAAACTAAAGTAAACTTTGAGTAGGAGCTTAAGGACATGTTTATGAGGTTAAATGTACGAACATTTTCGCATTCAATTGCCCGTTATTTTTGGTTTAGCCATAAATACGGATTTCAGCGTATAATTAGGTACATATCCAATGCTGAAAATATCATTCAAGGTTTTAGTCAATATGTCTACTCCAATTTCTCACAGCACATTGTGTTATTTTGTACTGTTTACATTTCCACAGCGTTACCAAAATTCCACTAATTGTATAGATACCGAAAAGAAAGACACAACACAATTACTTAATTTAGTTAGCCATTTAGATGTATATATATATACACATATATATATATATATATGTATATATGATGTATGGATTAATACACACCTTTGAATGATAAAATACATTATCTTATCATATCTCATCTCATCTTATTCCTCTTGCACCTTGCGTTGTCAACGTGAAGTATAAATAGCGGGAGAGTGCCCGTTCAGTTGCTTCAGGTATCGAGATTCCCATGAACTCTGCCATTCCCTCTGTCCATCGCTTATGTGGTCAACTTCTTCCTCTGCTTCCATCTGGTCTGTACATCACTGATTGCTGAAGTATACTGTTAGCTGGTAACTTAGTTACATGGCCAAACCATTTGACTTGTTGCCTTCAAATAGAGGTCACATGTGCCGATATTTTATCCTTTGGCATTGAATCTGTTAAGCAATGAAGCATCTGATACTCTTGCGGTGTATGATGGAGCCAAGACTAGTCATATTCGGAGCAAAGCGATGCATGGAAAGTATTAGTAAACTGTCAGTATTGTTATTTTTATTCGTCGATCAAGTAGATCAACTACAGGTATAATAATAAATAACATATGCAGAAATGCAACTCAGAACAAAGCGAACATAATAAAATTCACAAGTAAACAAGTGAAACATGAATAAAATGAATAACATGTACACCACAACATTATTTTATTTAAAACTTTTATTAACAAATGAATACACATATATGATAACAAGATATTTTAATTGCTCAGAACCACATTTCAGAAGATGGAAAGGAAACAACAAAACCTACACAGTCTATTTCTTGACCATCTTCTTCTTCTTCTTCTTCTTCTTCTTCTTCTTCTTCTTCTTCTTCTTCTTCTTCTTCTTCTTTCTTCTTCTCTTCTTCTTCTTCTTCTTCTTCTTTCTTCTTCTTCTTCTTCTTCTTCTTCTTCCTCTTCCTCTTCTTCTTCTTCTTCTTCTTCTTCTTCTTCTTCTTCTTCTTCTTCTTCTTCTTCTTCTTCTTCTTCTTCTTCTTCTTCTTCTTCTTCTTCTTCTTCTTCTTCTTCTTCTTCTTCTTCTTCTTCTTCTTCTTCTTCTTCTTCTTCTTCTTCTTCTTCTTCCTCTTCTTCAGCTTTAGCGAACGGCCCATCAATGACTGGCAAGAGAAGGTCCACCAGAGAGACGAATGGAGAAGGATTGTATCTGCAGCAAAGAACCGCAATGGCTCGGAACGCTGAAGAAGAGAGAAGAGAAGAGAGGGTATAGGTGTATCTTTACAGATTATGGGTATAAAGCCTGGCGAAGAGATGTAAGAGTAAAGATTCATGCGAGTATTGCTTAGATGAATACTAAGTACACGTATAACTAACTGAAATACGTTTAGGCAACGTTGATGGTAACTGGGCTTGGAAAAAAATAATTGTTAAGATATCATCACGAAAAAAGAGAATTCATATTATTATTTAACATGCGATTATTTTTATATAATTACGTATTGCCAGTATATACACATACAGATTGACACAAGCCATAACTATGACATCTAATTAATATATGTCTAATAATAGATATTGATATGACAATAAGTAGACTTTGCAAATTACATGACACATTGATGATAAATGGGAAATACAAATGACTCCAAAGATACTGATGTAATATAACATCGACATAAGCATTTAAACGGACAAGTGCATCTGTGACTACCATACATACGACTGAGACTGATGAAAGTGCATCCATGTTAAAACGTAATGGTACAATTCTGTACTAAGATAGCACTTATATTTAAGGAGGATTATGTCGCAGTTCAGTAGTAATGGGGACAATAAGTGATAAGATCGAATGTATACAGAAACGGAGGTTACAAATTAACGTGGCTTTGGGTACGGGCAATACACATTCAAGGAAATGACCTAGAAATGCAATATCCAGAACAAGGTCAGCTTGACACATTTGAGTTATAATTTACAGGGTGTAAGCAGCGTATGTGGCTGTGGGGTAACGAACGCGATTAGAAATTAGCTGTATGCATTGTGGAATAAAACCATTGATTTTTAACAATGGTTTGAGCGTCAGTCGTTCAGAAAGCAATGACAAACTAATGAATGTAAAGCTGTCAAGTAATCACATACAGCTAAACAATGATGGGGTTGATTGCAATGTCCTGTAAAGAACATACAATTAACTTTACACAATATTAGAGGAACGTCTAAAAGTGGCAAAGATACATCATGACAAATATGATACAGATTTAATTATATACGACTGACAAGAGACATCTCATCGATTGACTACACGAAGCAAGCAATGAGAGCTCGAACAGCGACTGAATAACGACGGAATGGGTTTAAATGTGCCTTTTTAAAACCATATTATATGTGAACTTTAAATAATGCTTTTATTTCCCCTACCTGTGTATATTTAAATGTTTTTAATTGAGTATGTAGCCACAATTTTATAATGCTAAAGTAGAAAGACTAACATTTCACCCGAGAGAACTAAACAAACATACCTTATTTGTATTATTGTAATGTAAATTCATCATAAAAATAAAATGTGAGCCAATTGCTGCAATTCGGTATGCTATTTAAATTTAGCATGGCAAAATCAATAAGAAATAGTGTATTTAAAATCTGATTAAAAAAAATTTGAAAATGTGTTGACTAGTGTAATCAGCATGAATCACAATCTTAAGTGGAATAAAACTGAAATGTCCGTCAAATATAAATAAGAAGACTAACAAACGAACGACATAAACAAGCACAAATACGAACGTTTCAATGGGTGTCTGTGTTAACTTACTAGCTACGGGGGGGAAAAAAACACACATAGTTGAATAATAGAAAGACAGGTATACTATTATAAAACACCGTGTATGAACTGACCACGTACGAATAACCAACAGCGCAATACACCATTAAAAAACTCATATTTTCAGATGATCATGCATTAATAGCAAAATCATAATTACAAGCATAATTACAATACCACATACATGGTCTAAACGAAGTATGTAAGTAACATAACTTGACAATTAGCATTAGTAAAACAGCGGAAATTAATATAACCACAGAAGAAAACCAACAAAGATCTGTCTAGATGAACACAGCCTGAACCAAGTAAAGAGTTTCAAGTACTTAGGCAGTATAATATAAAATGACAAATCAGAAGTCGAGATCGAAAATAGATGCAATAAGACAAACACACTCATTGTATAAGTGGCACCAATACTAAAGCAGGAACACGTATCGATAGTTACTAAGAAAGCACTCTACAACACAATCTTCCTAATAACTCTATGCTACCAATGCCAAACCTGGAAATATGGAGTTATCGCAGCTCTTTATTTAATCAGAAAACAGCAAATTATATGATTTGGGCATGCAACTAGATTACCATCTAATAGTACACCAAAACACGCAATAATGTACAGACCAACTGGAAGCAGAAGAGGTCGGCCACGTAAACGATGGAGAGTACCTGAAGCCCATAAACATGCACCCTCCCACTGTTTATGCTTCACGGCGACACCACGAGGTACAAGAAAAAAACACGATGCGATTAGATTAAATGAGATTAATGCACAGAGAGCTATCCGAACATCACTACTCGGCAAACTACATCGACATGTTCGCGAAACAGATTAAAGATGGCGCAGGATTAGCCAAATAAAGAGCATCTTTAGCTATGATTTTCCGTTATATCTTGCATTTGTAGAAAGGAATAGAAATGTCCTCGAGAAGTAGTTACCATTTTTTAAAAATGTTATTGTAACTCAAGAGAATGCAGTCTTTCTTGCACATACTGCACACACACATTAACATAATACCGTAGTCGTGAAGGAAGATCAGCACATGATTTTAAACAATAGTAAATTACCAGCTGTTGATAATATCCTCGCTGTCTTTTTAACACTCAGGTTAGATAGATCCTGACCACTGTCCATACAATAAGTGCATCGAAATATAGGACGCCACTACCTGACAGAATATACAAAGAAATAATAAGTATCGTGAATAACACTTTGATATATATATATATATATATATATATATATATATATATATATATATATATATATATATATATATATATATATATATATATATATATATGCGTGTGTGTATGGGTGTGTGTGTTTGTGTATACATGTATGAGGAAGTAGGGGTTCCGGGAAGGACATTAGATATATAGATATTCTGTTAGGTTGTTGTGTAGGTAGGCATGTATGTAGACAGTCATGTAAGTAGGCACGTAGTTATGTAGCTAGTAAGTAGGTAGGTAAGTGTGTAGAAGGGTAAGTGGGTCGGCATGTACGAGTTTGAGTACGTGGCTTGGTGTAATGGGCGTGTATGCAGTTATGTATATATGAACGGCATTTGAATTGACTGACTGGCACCTTGCCGTCTTGACAGACGATAGTTTGTAAAACGGACTTATCTCTCAATATCACAAAGCCTGTGCTGAATTTAGAGACTATGTGTTGTCCATGCAACATGATCCCTCTCTCGGCTTGCCTAGTTTACTCCAGAGGACAGGTAACACCAATACGTCTGGAACAAGACACGCTGCAGAAGCTGCCAGATCAGTTGAGCAATGCTCTAACTGTCCGCCTGTAGGAGCTTCAATCCCAGACCAGTTGCCAACCAAGGTTTAAGGCCTGGTCTGTCCTGCTACGACATTTAGTTTTTAGGTAGCATTTCCTTGCACTAGCGTAGCATTTGAATTCACTTGATGTAAATTAAGAATACATGACCCCTGTATTCAGTAATATCTGTTATGAAGCAATGTATGATATGTTACTTAGTTTACTTCCATTAATTTAACAATGCTCGTATATTCAGTACATTCTTACATACGTTTGACAAACACCATTTATTGAAATCTATTGGTAATCGTCACTATGTACCCCTGCGTGGTGGACTGCGTGGTCTCGAGGTATGGTGTCCGCCTCGAGTGCTGGAGGTCCCGGGTTCAAGCCCCAATGATGCCGGGATTTTTTCTCGTGGACCTTTAGTAATAAATTTCCCCTGGTCTCTGGGTAGTGAGATCGGACGCCCGTGTGTATTGTTGTGCACGTAAAAAATCCCTTGGCAGTTGGACATCGAAAAAGAGTAGCCTAACGGCGCTGCCGGGGCAAAATTTCGAGTTAAAAATCTACCCAAAGTATTTCAGGATCCTCGCCGGTGCTACGGAGTTCGTGCACTGAGCTGAGGTTCTCCAGACTCACGTTTGAGTTAGGAGGAGAACGGAGCACTTATGGGTTGCGCCCGTGTGCCGTGATCTTGATCCATCGACTAAACTAAACTAATCTAAACTAAACTATGTACCCCTGAATTAAAATACGTATCATATGTGATATAATGCACTTGCAGCATCATCTCAATAATTGTAAATGATAATTATGGACTTATGATTATTTAAAGAAACATGATATCTCTGCGCATACAGTTTTGTGATGTGTGTGTATTTAGTGTAGTTACGTTTACATTATGTTAATCTTTTTCCTCTCATAATTGTGTGTCTGCCACTTCGTGTTAAATTTTATTCACAGTTCACTAGTACAACAAAATAATGTCAACACAGACGCCATAAACAACATATTGCACAATTCTTTGTCTGACATATTTCGCTTGCACCTCGTCAGGTAATACTCAGGTATATATATCATATTAAGTGAGAAAATAATTATTTTGGCTTAATTAACCACTTAAAACAATCACTGATAATTGTTGGAATCTGGAGCATGTTATCCTCACTGTAATCTCCTGGGCCGGGCTCCCTGGCCTAGGTGTTAACGTCTTTCTCCGTAATCCCATATATTCTCGTAAGTAACGTAACCTGCGCGAGAATCGGTAGCGGTTCTCGCCACAGATGGTAAATTACGGGGCATGTGAGTCGGTTGCTCAGAAAGCAATGACAAACTACTGAGCGTAATCATGCCTAGTACATCAACAGCAGCTGAAAAATGCTGAAGTTGACTGCAATATCCTGTAAGGGACATGCAAAAAAAAACAAAAAAAATCTCAGATTTACATTGAAGTCTTTCAGTTTCTACAGAACTAGCTGAAAATTCCTAATTGATAATGCCTCGATATATCTGAGCAATCGACTAGTGTTCGAATACAATATACGAAAAGTAGTTCTTTGTTGACTCCATGACTGCCAATAAGCATTTGTTGCGTGATGGCCGAATTCGGCGTTTCATGACCTGTCAACTGCAACCAATTGTTAATATTTATGTTTCCAGATAGCTAAGCAGGTAAGATTACCAAGTAAATGATGAACAGTTACTTTTTTCTCCACAATAAATATATTCCACGTGAAAGAATGTTCAATGATCAGACTTACCAGGTGCATTTCTTTCAGCGTTAGACTCAGACATCCAGATGCCACTCCTACATAATGTAGATACAATGAATAAATCACCACAAAACATGAAGTAGACAGTAAGCCTTACTATAACATGATCACATGTACACAAGTAGTCAAGTCGATGTTGCAGCCAAAGCCTTCGTCAGCAAACAAAATACATGCACACCGATACAACTTCACGGCTCTGAGGCCTGGAGTGCAGCGAAGGGAGACGGGGCCTTGCTGCAGACCTTTGAGAACAGGATTTTGGGGCGCATCTTTGGACCCATTGGGGATGCACAGAGTGGAGAGTGGAGGGGAGGAGGTGGCAAAGACATTTGTGATCTGTTTGGGTCCCCGCTGGTCACTGGTGTCGTGAAGGCTGATGGACTGCAGTGGCTGGGGCATATAGAAAGAATGGAAGATAACAGGGAAACAAAACTCGCTTACACTCAGGAAATAAATGACCGTGGACCCCGAGGTGAACCAAGAGGACGGTGGAGAGATAATATATATACAGACCTACAAGCACTTGGAATCAACGACTGGCAAGAGAAGGTCAACCAGAGTGACGAATGGAGACGAACTGTATCTGCAGCAAAGAACCTCAATGGCTCAGAACGCTGAAGAAGAAGAATATATATATATATATATATATGTTTTCTTGTTGGGGACTAGGTGCTTGTGTAGGCAAATCCGCGTGTACGATTTAAACTTAAGTTGAGTTCAGCTAAGAATTGACATCACTGCACTCAGGAAATTCCCATAAACGCTCAGTCCCCTCGTTCAACAGGCAGCGAAGAGTCACACTACACATCGTTCCCACCGCCATCTGATTGAAAGTTCTTCTGGTCTTCCCTCTCATTTTTGAGATTCTGCCAGAACCCCTGCTAAAGCCCCGCAATCGCATCTTTTCTACATACGGGATCTCAATCTGTCCCCAACATTCTCCACCTGGTCCCACAGGCGCACGACTACATCTCCCATATCCATACGTAATCTACAACCACAAGGTGCATTCCTTGCCAGCCTATCAACCTGTTCATTCCCACGCACTCCCGCATGGCCAAGGCAAACAACCATACACCATCGGCACCTTACCGTCTTGACAGACGATAGCTTGTTACATTGTGCTTCAAAAAGGCATAACATCTACAACCCATGGCGGTGGCGAATGTTACTAATAAGGCCAATTCCCGCTGTAGATGTTCGTCCGCAGTGGATGCATGTGAACACATTGTCATTTCCAGCATCATACACCACCTTACATCTCACACGCTCGGTGTGTGACTTATCTGCAATAATTTGCTCCTTTGTCTTTATTTCATTTCTGATATTTGCCCTCCATGCAACACGTTCAGCGGAGATTTGCTCCCAATGTGTAATATCAATGCTTGTATCAATCATGTCCCGCTTAAACACATCTTTGTATCGTAGTAGAGGCCGACCCTGAGATCTCTTACTCATCTGTAATTCACCAAAAACTATGTCCTTTGGTATTCTACCATCATTCATCGTCCTAACGTGTCCTATCCATCTAAGTCTACGAAGACTGAGCATGGATTATACCGTCACACAACCTGATCTTTCCAATACTTCAGTACTTCTGATTTTGTCTTGCCACTTAATACCAAGTATTCTTCGCAGACAACGCATATGAAAACTGTTTACACGTTTCTCTTGGTGTAAGTTGTCCAGGCTTTACTGCGATAAAGAAGAACTAAGAACACAGGCTTCATAGGCAAGGACTTTGGTTTTGACAGCAAGCTTCCTGTTTTCCCAGACTCTTTTTGCTAACATGTTCATTGCTGTTGATGTTGATTTCCTTATCTAGGGATAACTTGCTATTTACATCTGATACAAATATGTAAAATGGCCTACTATGTTTTGTTCGACGTCGTTAACAAAAGTTATTGATGGTTCCCCATGTGCACCTTGTGACATAATATGTGCCTTGTTTTTGTTAATTGTTAAACCAAATTCAGAACAAGCATTGGAGAATGCAGATAGTAAACATTGTAATTCTCCCACAGAGTGTGTCGCAACTAATGCACCATCTGCAAAACGCAACTCTCTGATCGGTGCCCTCCTAATTTTGGTCTTGGCCTTCAAACTCTGATCATTGTAGAGGCCGCCATCTGAGCGTGGGTGAATGTATATACCACCATCCTGATCACGAAAGACATAATTCAGTAGATGGTTTCAGTAGGCGTTTGGTTTGCTTTGGTTTGCTTGAACAGCATAGGTACTTGGTGTGCTGAAGCTGGAGCAATGGTCAACTCAACAAAAACGACAGTGACATGGTTCTCTTTGAATAATCATATTGTCAACACGCCAACATCAACTGTCAATCTGTGTTCAGAGACTGTGGAAAGAACGCAGGGAATGAATTACCTGGGGATACGGTTTGATCGAAGCTTTGTTTATAATGAGCACATAGACCAGGTCTTAACAAAGGCTAAGCGAAGTTTTTGCGACACGGGTGATGGCAGCACCAAACTGTGAACAGCGCCATCCATGCCTCCTATACGAAGGGCTGGTCATGTCTGTTTTTGAGTATGCGATGCCGATCCTGACTCTCAGCCGTAAGCAGATAGAAAGGATAGAAAAGGTACAAAACGAAGCTATGCGCATTATTCTTGGATGTACAAGAGATACAGCATGCAGGGCTATGCCTTAACTTCTTGATTTTCCAATCATTAAAGACAGAATACACATTTGTAGAGAACGTGACTACCTCAGAGTCAACGCAAATACACAACATCCACTGCATAGTGAAATTAGGAAGCTGAAGTGCAGCAGGTTAAAAAGAGGAACGTCTTGTATGGGTCAAGCGGAAGACATTCTTCAACAGGTGTGTTCACTGGAGGACTTAGAACCTGGCGAGGAGTGGGTACAAGTGCCAACATATTTATGTACGTCCTTTTCAGTTTGCATCCAACTATAAAAGAAAATGCAGACAAGAAAATCCGGCTGCTGTGGAGGCGGAAGTACAAGCATTGATTTTTGTGAGTTCGTTAGAAAGTGATGCTGTCATTTACACAAATGGGTCGGTGATCCGACATGTGAGAAGCTCATAGGCCTTTACGGCGCGGACCGGAGGGGAAATTGTGAAGGAAGACTCTGGTGCTTTTGTTGAGACCATAAGTAGCCTGACTATGGAAGTCATGGCAGTAAGTAAAGCAATAACATGGCTCAAGACACAGACATTCACTAGAGCATGTGTCCTTAGCGACTCAATGAGTATACTCAAGAGGATAGAGACAGGGTATATCCGAAGAGAGTGGTTGCTGTCTCTAGAGCGGTCTCGGCTGACAAATATTAGTTTCATCTTCGTGCCAGGGCATGCGGGTGACAAGGAAATGAGCGGGCTGACTTCTTTTTTAAGCTCGCAGGTATGGCTAATGTGGAGAACGGACGCGCCATGGACCAGGCTGACATTCTGAATGCACTACGAGAAGAAAGACTTTTGCGAGAACCAAGTGATTACTGCGAATCTACAACCATGGTCAGACTGCGAGAACAGCAAATTACAAGAGGTGTGGCCAAACAAGAACACTTCGCAGGAAGCCAAAGAAGATTGATAAACGAGCACAGAACTGGTGTCGTTAGCCGCTACACGCAGCGGGATTTGCTGAGGAGAGGATCTGAGCACTTATGGACTGAATGGTTCGATGTGCAATGATTATGATCTGTCGACTAACTAACTAACTAACTAACTAACTACCTAACTAACTAACTAACTAACTAACTAACTAACTAATATTCCAAAGAGGGTGTGACACAACCTTGCTTAACCCCACTGTTGATTTCAAACTCTTCTGAAGTTGCACAATAAAACTAGATTATACCCTTCATGTCTGTGTGGAACGATTCCACAATAGACAGACGAGTTGGTCGGCAGCCAATCTTCTATAGTGCCTTGATCAGACCCTCATGACTGACCAAATCAAATGCCTTTGTGAAGTCGATGAAGTTAATAAACAGTGGTTGATTCTGTTCACGGCATATTTATTGCATTTGTCGCAATGAGAATATCTTATCAATTTTAGACCGGTTCTGTCGCAAGCCACACTGTGATTCAGGGCAGTTTTGAGCTCCCAGGACTTGAAGCCAGCGCAGAAAAATTCCGGCAAATACTTTCCCAACAATACACAGAAATGAGATATCCCTATAGTTGTTACAGTCGCTCCGATCCCCCTGGTTCTTGTACAATGTTATGATGCTTGAGTCTTTGATGTCCTGTGGGACTTGTCCTTCTCGCCAGCATAACTCTATTAGCTCGTGGATCTGTAGAGTGAGTGTGTCTTGCCCACTCATGATAATCTCTATTGGAATCCCATGCTTACATGGGGCCTTGCCAGATGCAATTTCATTTATTGCACAGCATAACTTATGTTATGATGGGAAGTGTGTCCAGGTGGTCAAGTGTTGGCAGGGCCTCTATGGAGCTGAGGACATAATCCGCTAGTTTGGTCTCACTTTAGTAAAGCTCCAAATAGTGCTCTACCCATCTATCCATCTGCTGTTTCTTATCAGTGATGATTTCTCCAGGTCTAGGTTTTCAGTGGTACACTTTCTTATCATCGTTGGACCACAGGTTTTCTTTATTCCTTCATACGTGCTTCTGATGTTTCCCTTATCACTTGAATTTTGAATGGACTCACATAACTTGATCCGATAGTCATTTGCACACTGCCTGGCAGCCTTTCGCAATCCTTCCTAGCTTTCTTCAGCTTACTGAGAGTGCTACGCGTTGTTCTTTCCTTGTTTCTTAAGAGAGCTCCTTAATACGAGACCGGTTAAGACAAGGGATGGAGTTATACCTCTCCATAGCACAAAGCCTGAGATAGAATACAGAGACCATGCTTTGCCCATGCAGAATGATCCTCCTCTCGGCCTGCCTAGTTCACTTCAGAGGAAAGGTGAACAACAGCGCATCTGGAATAAGATAAGCTGTAGAAGCTACCGGATCAGCAAAGCAAGTGCTGTAACTGTCCGTCTGTCGAAGCTTCGATCCTAGACCAGCTGCCAACCAAGGCTAAGGGCCTGGTCTGCCCTGCCATGACATTTTGTCTTTAGGTTGCATTTCCTCACACCAGAATATGTCTTGTACCCTCCCAATTGTGCTCTTCCGTCGAAGCCGTTGGCACAATGTGTATATATATATATATATATATATATATATATATATATATATATATATATATATAATATATATATATATATATATATATATATATATATATCATCATCATCATCATCATCATCATCATCAAGTGCCGTGCCGGCTGGCGTAGGCGTTCATGGCTCTCCACAGATCTCGGTCTTTGGTGTTCTGGATCAACTCTGCTGATGATATTCCTCCATGCCACCGTCTCAGTCCGTCCAGCATCATTTCTCTTGGTCTGCCTCTGCCTCTCTTCCCCTCGATCTTTCCAGTTGTCACGATGTTCTCCAATGCCTCTCTTCTCATCACATGACCAAAGAAAGATGTTTGTCTCTTTCTTATTGTTGTATATAGTGTTCTAGTTTCATTAGCCTCTTTCAGGCAATCGTTGTTAGTTACTCTGGCAGTCCAAGGAATTCGCAACATTCGTCTTAAAAACCACATCTCTGTTGCTTCTAAGTTCTTCCTAATTTGTTCATTTACATTCCAAGATTCGCTGCCATACAGCAAAACTGGTTCTATATAGCATTTTAGTACTCTCTTTCTTACATTCATTGATAGCGACTTATTGCATAAGATACTCTTCATTTTCTGAAATGCTGTCTTTGCCTGCCCTATTCTGCTCTTAATCTCTTTTGTACATCTTCCATCTGATGTTATAAGTGCCCCTAGGTATTTAAAATTATCCACTTGGTTGAGAATTTCCCCTTCTATTTCTATGTCACATTTTGGCGTCCCCATTTTCTTTGATATCACCATTGTTACTGTTTTCTTGATATTCAAGGACAGTCCTTTCTGTGCACTCTCTGTTACTACACTGTCCAACAATTGTTGTAGGTCTGTTGCATTATCCGCTACCAATACTGTGTCATCTGCATAGCGTATATTGTTTATATTATATCCTCCGATTAGTATTCCTGGCTTCTCTTTGATCTCTCTCATTATTACTTCGCTATACAGGGAGAAGAGATCGGGTGACAAGACACACCCCTGTCGTACTCCTAGCTTTATCTGTTCGTAACTACCCTCTTTATTTCCCATTTTAATTGCTGCTACTTGGTTCCAGTATATATTCTTTATTATTCTTAAATCTTTCCCATCAATGTTGATATCTTCCAACATTTTAATCAGCTCATCATGTTTTACTTTATCAAATGCCTTAGTATAATCTATGAAGCATAAATATATGTCTCTTTGTTTCTCTATTGATCTTTCTATTAGTGTTCGTAATATATATATTGCATTGTTTGTACCCTTTCCTTCCATAAAACCATACTGTTCTTCACTAATTTCCATTTTTATTTTCTTTCTTGTTCTTCTCATTATAATTCTGAGTAGAAGCTTAGTGACATGGTTTATGAGGTTAATTGTACGAAAATCTTCACAATCAATTGCTCCTGGTCTTTTTGGTATAGCTATAAATACAGATTTCAGCATATCACTGGGTAAATATCCACTACTGTAAATATCATTCAACATTTTGGTTAATATATCTACTCCAAATTCTCCCAACACTTCTAATTCTTCTATTGTGATTTCATCTGGCCCAGCTGTTTTTCCTTTCTTCATATGTTTCATAGCATCAGCGACTTCTTCTTTTAGAATAGGTGGGCCTTCTAAGTTACTTTCTTCTGTTAATTCTTCCCTTTCTCCATTATATAATTCTCTTATATACTCATTCCACCTCTTCATTATAGCACCTTCCTCCAATAAAGTCTGTCCTGTTTTTGATTTCAAACACCCTGTATTTATTCTTATTTTTCTTCCTGTGAGCTCGCTGATTTGTCTGTACATACTTTTTTGATCTTTAATGGAATTTAATTCAATTTTTCTGCATTGCTCATTTAACCAACTTTCTTTTGCCTTCACACATTTATCTCTTATTTCTTTATTTATCTTAGCATACTCTTGTTTGTCATTTTTATTCTGTTTCCTTTTGTCCATCAACCTTAAGATTTCTTCATTCATCCATTTTTTCTTAGCTTTTTGGCTTCTCTCCGGTAATATTTCTTTGCTAGTTTGATGAATGGAGTCCCTTAACATTTCCCATTGTTCATCTATACTCTGTATTTTAGCTATTGCATTGTACCTATTTTTCACAGTCACTCTGTATTGTTCTTGAATTTCTTTATCTACTTTCAGAACCTCTTTATTAAGTCTCAAGTTTTTAACCATTTTTTCCCCTCTCTTTAATCTTACTTTTATTTGTCCACATAGTGGTACATGATCACTGTTACCGTCAGCACCAGGCATTGTCTTTACATTAATTAATGCATTTCTAAATCTTTTATTAATAAGTATGTAGTCAATTTGGTTGCGTATTTTCATATCAGGGCTTTTCCATGTGTATAGTCGTCTTTTATGGTGTTTAAACCATGTGTTTCCAATTATCATATCATTAATATTTGCCCATTCTATTAGTTTCTCTCCTCTTTCATTTCTTGTACCTAAACCGTAATTCCCCACTATATCCTCTATTTTTCCCTTTCCTACTTTTGCATTAAAATCCCCCAGTATTATTTTTATTTCTTGTGATCCAATTTGGGCTATTGCCATTTCAACTTCATCGTAAAAGTTTTGTATATCTTCATCACTACTGTTTGTTGTTGGTGCATATACTTGTATAATATTTATATCTATTGGTTTGCCTTTGATTTTGACCATTATAACTCTATCTGAAATGCACCAGTATCCAGTCATAGATTTGGCTGTATTTTCATCAAATATTATTCCTACACCTTTTTCATGTGTGTCCCCTCCAGAATAAATTATTGTGTGTTTGTCGGTTATAATTTTGCCAGATCCCTTCCATCTCATCTCACTTATGCCTAGTATATTCATTTTCATGTTTTCCATTTCTCTTAGAACATTGTTTAACTTTCCTAGCTCATTTAATGTCCTAACATTCCACGTTCCTACTCTAAATTTATTTAGTTTAGTTATTGTTTTAGTTTTGCCATCAGTAGCTGGATGACGGTCTGGTGTCACCTGTGGCTCATGACTGTCCCTACCGGACGAGGATGTCCTAAGACAGCCATTAACGTCGTTCACTATTTCTGAAATGTGTGTCGCCATGAAATCTTGGGAAGATAATGTGGTGGTTTCCCCTTGCCTTCCACATTCACACGGTGGTCTTTTAACTCTGCCTTTGACAGCCATTTCCGACTGTCAGGACAAGTGAGTGCCCTGCTCTGCTCAGCTGCAGAGTTGTCCACTTATTCCGGTGGATACTCGGTCCCCAGAGCTGTGTTAGCCACACCGTGGTGTGTTTCCATCCTCTACCGCGGGGAGGTGCAGTTGGGATTTTCCCTTCCTAAAGTTATGGTCTATGACCAAAACTCTCCAGTACTTTTTAGAGGACCTTTTTAGAGGATATATATATATATATATATATATATATATATATATATATATATATATATATATATATATATATATATATATATATATATATATATATATATATATATATGTTGCCATGAGTCTGGTTAAGTAAAGTCTGGTTTAGTAAAATACTGTAAAACAACAGTAGGATAAATTGTCGTGGGTGGCCAGAGGAAAAGGAGACACCGGGAGACGGCTGATGAGAGTGGACCAATAATAGACCAAGGAGAGGCCACTGTGATCAGAAGGGTCGAGAAGGGCCACGAATAAAGAGATTCAGTCGGGGTTTGGACATCATCACGAATAGATCGGAAAACAGAGAAGACGGCCGAGAGTGCGGCCATCGAGCGCCCAGAGAGATTGATGGCAGGAAAGCAAGTCATTCTACATCTGTAAAGCAGGCAATGATGGCTGATAAATTCACCACCGCGACCAGGCGGCGAACATGACAATTCGACCACCAGGTCGAGCTGTAGTGTGCGAGGGGTTGACCGCCGGTACTAGCTTGAGGTTACGTGAAGCGACACATTTGTAAGTAGTTGTGATAATGACTAGTTGTTCAGGGCTAATGTACAATGTGTTTAATGGCCCGAGAGGCCGATGTCGCCAAACTGAACAGTTCTTGTTGAGGAAATAAAGTATTATATGATGGTCATCTACTATTCGGAAACAGACGTTACTTCACTGTGTTTTAATGCACGTTTTGTTATAAGTGTCAACGCACCCCTAAAGACGCTTACACGCACCCCTAAAGACGCGTTGGCATACATGGTTGCTAAGCCGGTAACTGAACTGGGCAAAGGAGGACCGTGGGACGGTAATGAACAGAAGAAGTAATCAGCTTGGAAAGTTATAGATCAAAGTTAAGAACAAACACTAGAACACGGCTAGTGAAAAGCCAGGAACAGGACAAAGCTACAAATGTACCAGTGCATTAATTGTAAAAGCTTCAAAGTTAACGCCATATAAACAATAAAGTAATTCGCAGTAAGCGTTAATCAACAGCTAATTAAAATGGGTACGAGGATCAAAGAACATCGACAGTTAAAGTGTTAACGGTGATTAGACCTGTGATTGGGGTCAAATAACATTGAATGTTGAAATAGTAAATAGATGTGCCGCTGTGATTCACGTGATGTTATGAGCTATGGCAAAGTATATACCAGTATTGAGCAGTATTGGATGTAAATTGGAACAACAATACGAAGACAACGGTATTAAAGTACTCGATAAGCGTGTGTTTAATGACAGGTGTGAGAACATTTTGTGATTACTACAGACGTTATTTGGTCTCTTTAAGAACAGTGCTGACAGTTAAAATGGACATTGTTATTGCAAGTGAATACTTTTCAAAATGAGTATCAGCAAAGCAAACAATCATGGCTATCAACCACAGTAATGAAACCCACGTAGAGTATCAACAGCAATGTTGGTGGCTAATTGGGCCTATAAAGCACAATATTTCAAGTTCTCCAAAAGTTCAAAATAATGGCACGCAGCCACATAAATAACATTAAAAGGCTGTCTATATGTGCTCCAGACACCATAGTGCTTTCAATAACTAATCGCGTTATCAACATTGAGTATTCGTTCAAGATTTGTTCACATGGTTATGCAGTAGTACCATAGGTGGTATCTACACCACTTTTGAGGAGCTGCACCTGACGACCAAGTCTATCCAAGTCAACGTGTAAGTGGAACGGGGACGGCCACGCTGAGTTGTATCAAGTCCGGAAGCAAGCGGAAGATGAGTCGATCATCGGAACCAAGCCACTTGAAACATCATCGCTGGATATATACAGGGCAAGATTAATTCTAATTTTGCTATGTGTACTGCTCAATTACAGAGAGCTATCAGACACCTTTGTATGATATTGTGCAATCAGCCTGATGAATTAGATTGTTCTTCCACAGGGATGATGTTGGTTAGTTAACCTTTGATAGTTACAGTCTATTTTTCAATAGGGTTACAGTTTACAGGTTACCAAAGCAAGATCAGCGGTAACACTGACTGCGTGTACAGATAGTGATATAGATATTCAAACTAATAGATAGCAGATAATCATGTCTACCTTGGCAGAATTCATAGCTCTAGGTGAGAAGTGTGGTTTCACAAGAAAAGACCTTATGACATGGGCGGAGAATAAAGTGAGTTAACATTAGAAGCAAGAGCGAGAAGACAGAGCAGCCAGAGAGTTTGAAAGGCAGAAATTAGCAGCACAAGCAGGACTCGAAGAAAAGAAATTAGCAGCACAAGAAGTGGCAGCTAAAGAAGCCAAAGAACTTGAGCTGCAGAAATTAGCAGCACAAGAAACGGCAGCTAAAAAGGCCACAGAATTTGAGCTACATAAATTAGCAGGACAGGCAGAGCGTGAAGAAAAGAAATTAGCAATACAAAAAGCAACATTAGCTTTCGAAATAGAGAAGTTGAATTTCGAAAAAGAGAAACTAACATTACAATTAACAGTGAAAGACAATGAAAGAACCTAAAATGCTGGGTCTATAACAGTTGGGACCACAGGGCCAGGTCGTGTAAACTGAAACAACCAACTAAAGATACAAAAAGGGCATATGCTGTGTCTAGTAGGGAAGAAGAACATGACCAAAAGACAACCTTAAGATACATAGCGACAGACAGACATAAAAGACAACGGATCGGTAACCCTGCATGTAGTCAGACAGTGCCTGCACGGAAGTCGAATGCGAGCGGTATTCATAGCGGGACTTTAAAATCCCATAAAGCACTTGTGAACGGAGAGTTGACCGGATCAGCAAAGCAGTGTTGTACCTGTCCGTCTGTCGAAGCTTCGATCCTAGACCAGCTGCCAACTAAGGCTAAGGGTCTGGTCTGCCCCGCCATGACATTTAGTCTTTAGGTTGCATTTCCACACACAAGAATATGTCTTGAACCCTCCCAATCGTGCTATATATATATATATATATATATATATATATATATATATATATATATATATATATATATATATATATAAACATACACGGAGAGTCAGCAATCCACTCACTTAACTGAGCAACGTAGTGTGTAACGCGTCTCACCATGGAGCCTGTTCATACGTTCTTTGTCGGGGTCAAAGCGTTATGTACATGTTATTTTCTACATACACACATCAAGGTGACATAGTCATCTACACCGATGGGTCAGTTGTGAGAAACAGACGTAGTGGCTATGGCTTTATTGCAAAGGCTAATGGGCGAGTCTTGAAAAAGGAGAGCCTGCCATATAAGACTACGACCTCCAGCATGAAAGTGGAGGTGGAGGCAGTAACAGCGGCATTCCGGTGGCTAGAGGACATCAACTCAACTCAACATTTTCTACACGGTGTACTTGACATTTAGTCATACATAATTCTCTCATCGAATAGCACCCGCATAGCAAATAATCAAATAGAATAGACGTAATCACTATATCACAATTTAATAAATACAGTTGTAGTTAATTTCATAATTATTTCTTAATCGTGTCCAAGTGTACGTAGCTGAGTATGTGTACAGATTACTTACAATTATATATTTCCAGGAGGGAATAAGCCAGCGATGTAAATTGCCCTATGCAGTGCGTATGCATAAAGTTTATTTTGCATATCTACATTCCTCTTCCTCGCTCATGGGGGGTATCAAGAGCAGCTACATCAATCTTTTCAGCGAGCTAATTCATAACTGTTTGTTGTTGTTGTTGTTGTTGTTGTTGTTGTTGTTGTTGTTGTTGTTGTTGTTGTTGTTGTTGTTGTTGAGTATCCAGTGACTATTTTACTATTAGCTTAGAACAAACATTTGTCCCGAGTTTTCCTTTTTTTAAAATCTGAAATTTAAGGGATCTGAACCTGCACCCATAACTAAACGCCAGTGTGTGGAAACTTTGACTTTTGACATGTGGCATGAATCAACACATAATAATGCTTATCGTAAATTGATTGAATGTTTGATTGATTAATCGCAGAATGATTATCAATGCACAGACCTATATATTGTCCACCTTCCTTAGCCAGTTGTCGCGCGGTGCAGATGCCAGTTATTATTTTAACCAACTCCTTGTAAACACATCACATCTGATCTTCTTATAAGTTCCTCCTTGCGGCAAAAATCATTTAACTCAAATTGAAGTATGATAATTGATCTGTTATTTATCATCATCCTCTTCGGATGGGCACAGGCTCAAGAGTAAGAGGGCAAAGTCTTTTGCGCAACTCTTTCACACTTTAAACTTCATTAAGTAAGTCACTTCTTCATTCAATTATCCATTCGCGGATGAAAGAAGAGGTAGTCCTCTTTATCAGTAATTAACATAGAGTAGAATAAACTGCATTGTGTTATTGTCATATAAAATATGTCGTGAAAGAGCAATCTTCGTGAAGATCAGTAATTTAGAACAAGGTTAACATTAAACGCAGAGTAAACAGAAAAATCAAGAACTGCTCAATGCGGAAAGAATGTTGAACGCTTATTGCTTTGGGCCAAAAGCATGCATAGTTTAACATACAAATCACTGGAAAGCCTTTCCCAATTCTCGATCACATTTTGAGCACAAATAACTATGTCTGCAATGACAAGGCATTGGTCAAATTAGGACACCCAATTCCATGCATTTCTGGAAGCCAGTGAAATGTAGGAGACACCAAGACAACGTTCATGCGTATTAGAAAGGAGGATACAAGACTGCTGGTCAAACACACGTGAATCCCAGACGGTATAAGAAGAAGATTAAGTTGTATGAGCAGACATGCGGTAATTATAGATGAAATTAACCTACCAAACGTACAGCTAGTACCAAGGAAGAAGTCATTGGCACACAGTGAGGGAGACGTAACGTATAGCTAGTACCGAGGAAGTAGTGACTGGCACCTAGTGAGGGAGATGTAACGTACAGCTAGTACCGAGGAAGTAGTGATTGGCACACAGTGAGAGAGATGTAACGTACAGCTAGTACCGAGGAAGTAGTGATAGGCACATAGTGAGGCAGATGTAACGTACAGCGAGTACCGAGGAAGAAGTGATTGGCACATAGTCAGGGATATGTAACGTATAGCTAATACCGAGGAAGTAGTGATTGGCACACAGTAAGGGAGATGTAACGTACAGCTAGTACCGATAAAGTAGTGATTGGCACACAGTGAGGGAGATGCAACGTATAGCTAATACCGAGGAAGTAGTGAATGGCACAGATTGAGGGAGATGTAACCTACAGCTAGCACCGAGGAAGTAGTGATTTGCATACAGTGACGGAGATGTAAAGAATAGCTAGTACCGAGGAAGTAGTGATTTGCATACAGTGACGGAGATGTAAAGAATAGCTAGTACCGAGGAAGTAGTGATTGGCACACAGTGAGTGAGATATAACGTACAACTAGTACCGAGGAAGTAGTGATTGGCACACAGTGAGGGAGATGTAATGTACAGCTTGTACCGAGGAAATAGTGGTTGGCAAATAATGAGGGAGATGTAAAGAATAGCTGGTACCGAGGAAGTAGTGATCAGCACACAGTGAGGGAGATGTAACGTATAGCTAGTACCGAGGAAGTAGTGAGTGGCACATAGTGAGGGAGATGTAACGAATAGCTAGTGCTGAGGAAGTAGTTATAGGCACATAGTGAGGGAGATGTAACGTATAGCTAGTACCGAGGAAGTAGTGATTGTCACATAGTGAGGGAGATGTAACGTATAGCTAGTACCGAGGAAGTAGTGATTGGCACATAGTGAGGGAGATGTAACGTATAGCTAGGACCGAGGAAGTAGTGATTGGCACATAATGAAGGAGATGTAACGTACAGCTAGTACCGAGGAAGTAGTGATTGGCACATAATGAGGGAGATGTAACGTTCAACTAGTACCGAGGAAGTAGTGATTGTCACATAGTGAGGGAGATGTAACGTATAGCTAGTACCGAGGAAGTAGTTATAGGCACATAGTGAGGGAGATGTAACGTATAGCTAGTACCGAGGAAGTAGTGATTGGCACATAGTGAGGGAGATGTAACGTATAGCTAGTACCGAGGAAGTAGTGATGATCACATAGTGAGGGAGATGTAACGTATAGCTAGTACCGAGGAAGTAGTGATTGTCACATAGTGAGGGAGATGTAACGTATAGCTAGTACCGAGGAAGTAGTGATTGTCACATAGTGAGGGAGATGTAACGTATAGCTAGTACCGAAAAAGTAGTGTTTGGCACACAGTGAGGGAGATGTAATGTATAGCTAGTACCGAGGAAGTACTGATTGACACACAGTGAGGGAGATGTAACGTACAGCGAGTACCGAGGAAGTAGTGATTGGCACACATAGTGAGGAAGATGTAACGTACAGCTAGTACCTACGAAGTAGTGATCGGCACACAGTGAGGGAGATCTACTACGCTCCTTTTATTTATCGAAGTCATACGCCAGCCGACAAGAGGAACTGAATGTACACTTTAGTGAAGGGCCGCTGTATTAAACGTATCATTGTTAATCAACTTATGCATACTTCAAACAGTAAAGAGTATTACCCACCCACCCACCCACCCACCCACACACACACACTCACTCACTCACTCACAACACACTCACTCACACGCACACGCATAAACATGTTAATGCATACCATTTACATCCACGAGTTAATCCCGAGTGTGCATAGTATATAAGCGGGATATAGATAGCGTCCTGGTCAGTGAAATTGAAGATATCATAATCCAGCGTCCGTACATTGATACCACCAAACTTGTTATACCTTGCGTAGCAAGCCTGAGAGAAAGTAAATCTTGTGGGAGAACAGTCGTGAATCTTTAAATTATCAGTATACTCGTGTATATGTTTAATTGCGTAGGGATTATGCATATCTTGATAATTTTACAAGGCTACACACACACATTAACATGTGCTTTCCCATCATATGTAAAGATTTCCGACAATTCTCTTCCACGTGACAACACTACAAGTACTAGATATGTTGCCGATTTTTAAGGACAATTACGTGTCAGTTGTTGAGTAGGACCACATATTTTCTTCTACAGTTCACCGTTTGTCCATTAATGTCTAGGTGTTATTTGACTGTCCTTCAGACTACCACAGGAAGAATCACACCTGTTGTTCAGTCAAATCTAAGCCCCTTATTTCCATCAACGCGACTGGTATGTGAGAGCCCGTGCGAGTGTGTGTGTGTGTGCGTGCGTGTGTGCGTGTGTGCGTGCGTGTGTGTGTGGTGTGTGTGTGTGAGTGTGTGTGTGTGTGTGTGTGTGTGTGTGTGTGTGTGTGTGTGGCTGTTTGTGATTTCTTGGATAGTTTACGTAAAATCCAAGCTCTATGTATCCATTGCCGGTCTCTCTGGCTGTGGGGTTACAAAACTTTCTCTCTGTAATCCCGTTTATCACGCAGAGTAGCGGTTCGACCCCCGCAGGTGACTTGCGGGATACTGAGCCGGCCGCTCAGAAAGCAATGGCAAACTACTGAGCGTAATCTTGCCAAGAGATCAACATACAGCTGAAAGATGCTTGTGTTGACAGCTAAGTCCTGTAAAGGATATGCTAAAAAAAAAAAAAAAATATCCATTAACGTCAAAAAATTTAACTGTGTATGTGTGCGTGTGTATCTGTTCGTGCGTATGCGTGTTTATGAGTGTGTGTGTGTGAGTGTATGTGCTAGTGTATTTGTGAGTGTGTGTGTGTATGTGTGTGAGAGAGCGAGTGTGTGAGTTAGTGTGTCAGTGAGGATGCCAGTGAGTGTATGAGTTAGTGTCGGGTGAGTGTGTGAGTGAATATATTAGTGAGAATGTGTGAGTGATTGTGTGTGTGTGAATGAGTGAGTGAGTGTGTGAGTCAGTGTGCGTGGGTGAATGTGTGAGTGAGCAGATAATGAGCAGTTGAGTCAATGAATGAGTGCGTTTGCATTTGTGCGTGTTTACTAATATTGGCCCCAGGCCGTCTTGATAAAGGATATTTATTGTGCTACCAAAACAAAAATGGCTTTACAACTTCTACATAGCGCAAAGTATGGGCTGAATTGTAGAGACCATGCGTTGCCAACGCAGTTAATATAAATGCGACTGGAACAAGACAAGCTGAGGAAGCTGCCAGTTCAGCAAAATCCTTGCTCTAAACCAGTGGTTCTCAACCTTTTTTGGCCCATACCCCCCCTTTACCATATGTTCAGAACGTCATCCCCCCTCCCCCCCCCCCCCCATTTTCGAATTTCCTCCATATAAATCCCCCACCCTTACATACTATACATAAAACTGGAAGCTAAATTTGAAAACATATACTAGAACAAGTCTAGACATCTAAATAAAACGTGATTTGCGGGTCTACTTACATTATAAAACGAATTTCACTAGGGCGAGAAGTACAAAACCGTAAAATTTAGAGGGAAAAACAATATTAAGTAACTGGTTCTTGTGTTAATGCGATCTTGAAATAATCTTAATTCCCCCCTCCCGCAATGAAACCCTAAAACTCCGTCCAATGCATGAGAGTCCTCAACCACTGGTTGAGAATCACTGCTCTAAGTGATCACCTGTCAACGCTTCTATCCTAGCTCATTTGCCAAAACAGACTTAAGAACTGCTCTGTCCCACAATGAAATGTAGTATATAGGTTGTATGTCCCCGAACCAGGATAAGACCTGTAACCTCCCAATTGCGCTCCTCCGCCCGAAGCTGTTAGCAAAATATGGGTTGTCGGATTTGGTTATCGTCACCAAATATTCGGCGTTAATAGAAAGCAGGTTGCACAGTCTACTGTCATGCAGTTGCTCAGTCATATCTGACTAAGACCTGACTAACGCACTCTAATAAATGTCGTTGATAATTAGATAAGGACATGTTAGCTGATGAGTGTACCATACATAAGACACTTCTGAATTGATGTCACCAAAGAAAAGGACATGATTAGTTGGGTAGTTTGTGTTCAATGATTAATTCGTAACGTACCTTTGTCCTCACACTACGAGAGGTTTCATAACCAACCCACTGGTCGCCCTTGTATGCATGATAAGCTTTTTGAGAGTCACTCCAGACTTCGGTGGCGCCACTACTCATAAACTCGAGCACCTGTAGCATTATAAGAAAACAGTAATAAACTACTCCAGCTACAGAGTAAAAAGAACGAGAGACTAAGATAGAGAGAGAGAGAGAGAGAGAGAGAGAGAGAGAGAGAGAGAGAGAGAGAGAGAGAGAGAGAGAAGAGAGAGAGAGAGAGAGAGAGAGAGAGAGAGAGAGAGAATTTGCATAGCAGGGTGCATAATCATGAAACAAAATAGTCGCATTTCGTTCTACTGTTTAAGAGCAGGGAACACTTTAACTGACGACTCATATTAACACGGTCGGAGTAGTATATCCGGAGTCAGAATAATGCCACCATCCCTCACACCCACGCCCAAGGGCCGTTCTAACCCCCTATGAGGATTAGACTGACCCAAAGGGCACAAATGCGAGCCCCTGTAGTATTATTCTGACTCAGGATATACTACTCGGGGTAGCAACCCAGGGCTGGGTAAGGATTGCTACGACCCGGAGGGCGGACCCACCGCAAACCACCACATAACCTAATACAAGCCCTCCCAGGCAACCGCGAATTAGAGCTGCCCACGCGATAGGTGTACACACCATGAACAAATGTCAGTGGTTGAAGCTGGAGACTAGGAACCACTGTGAGCAGCAGTCTAGGGGGGTCTACTGCTCATCAAGCGGGGAGGGGCTTGTTCGCATGCACGAGTTGCGGCATCGGGGTGAAAACCACACTAGCCCTGCCAGCCCTATGGGGCCAACGCGACATACCCAAATACAGATATATCCGCAAAAACTGTTATTTCATAATGAATGGCGGTGCCTGAACAAAATTGAAATTTAGAGACAGGTGAAGAGGTATTGGTACTAGGCCACCAATAATCATGATCAATGAGGCGGTCCCTGTACTTCAAAGGTTATTATTAAATGGGGTGTGTTGACGGCGAGCAGGTATATTACTATCGTAATCACTTCAGTCGCCAACGGACAGTGGTCGGCTCGGGCGACAGAGACGGACATTACAATAGAGCTCGCTGAGGTTGGGGTGAATGAAATCATCTTAAATAACGTTAGTGTTTTTATCCGGCTTTTGTTCACTACCGTGTGGGTAGCGCCTTCGCGTTGTGTATTTAATCTCTCAGTTGAAGAAGTGGAAATACGTATTATTTTGATGTGCAAAGAATAATGACACTCTATCCCTTCCATCCATCCATCATGTGCCATGCCGGTAAGCGTGGGCGGTCATGATACATCGGGAGAACCACGTGGAGACATAAAGACTGCTGATAATCAGAAATGGATAAAACAATGGGCGTGACGTGCTGACAACCAACATGTACAGACAGAACGACCTGACTGTACACACATTATACTAGGCGATTCCTTAATGAAAGGTTTATACAGCGACAGGATGGCCACTTCAGACAAAGACACTGTTTCAATAATCCCACTGCCTGCGGCTGGTGTAGACCGGCTAACAGACAAAATTAGCAGGTTGGCTGTTAATCATAGCGTTAGAAGGGCAAGCGTGCATATTGGTATCACCGACACCATGAATTACCAACAAATCACAGGGTCTCAACTGCTGGCACTAGTGAACGGATTACGCCACACTTTTCCTAACTCATCCATTTTCTTCTCCTCCATCATATCACCGAGTTATGGACACCAGCGCCGTCTAGCTGACATAAATAACAACATTTTGCAGAAGTTCTGTTCTCAAAACAAGATACAATTCATCAACAACACAGCATCATTCACTTCACAGGCTGGTGCACCAAAAAAGAGTCTTTATAAGGATCAAATACATTTGTCTACATTAGGCGCCAGTTTGCTCGCCAAGAATATCAAATATCCAGAACGGACACACCATACATCCAATACGGGATCGCGCCGGACACTTTTAGCTACTCCTTAAACTCAAGCCAGACGACATACTCCAGTCACATCAAGTACCAATAGGCCAGAAGTGTGCAGACCACTCATAATCACTGCACCTGAAATCCAAGCCAGACGGGACACTACCCCTACACCAAGTCTGTTAAATACGTCGTCTTTCACACAGGAGGGTAATAATTACGAAGATATTTTTCCTATTATCCCCAGAAAGGAACCAACTCTCAGCAACAATGACGTGCCACCACAACCTCCTGTTAGCCACCAACCAGAGGCTCTAGTTGGTATTCATTACATACCCATGAGACATCATCAGTACCCGTTTCATTGTAACCCAGAATGGTTGCACCTCACACGGTATAGCCCAGCTACACTTCGTCAAGCACTTATAATGTCGCTATACCAGCAACCAACACAACCTGTTATTTACTAGCAACTTAGCACAAAGATACACCGGATCTCAGTACAAGAAAGAGCCTTTCCTATAACATTTATCTGCATATTTGGTTATTACTTGATCTAGTAACGTATTAGGTTATAAGTAACTACAAACATTGACTTGTTTTGACTTTATATTAATTGATAGTACTTAGCTGTACAGCTTTTATAATACTTATAATTGTGTTTACTGTGAGTGAAGGGGTCTTCACTGCTCTTCCTTACGGTACTGTTTAACGTTTTATTCCCGTGTGGGATACTCCACTTTAAACAGAAACATTGAATTGGATAGTCATTTATTCATTCTTTTGGATAACAGCTGGTTATTTGGCTTGTGAAGTAGTTAAAGTAGGTTAATTATTTGTTTTTATGTTCTTTAATTCGTTTTATTCTGTGTTTGCATTATATTTGTTGGTCTAATTAGTTATATCGTTATAATATTGTCATTTACATATCGATTTGTATTACTTATAATTTGTAATCTAATGTATTTGTTAATGTTTACGATCTTGTATTTTTGCTTAATTTTGACTAATTTACACTTTCTTCATGGACGAAATGTCTGAGAAGTGGCAACACTGGCTCAATAAGTCAGGAATGCGCCTTGGATACTTAAACATTTGCAGCTTATTTAACAAGCTACCAGAGTTATCTTCTATTCTTAATCAAAATTTTCATTTATTCGGCCTTAGTGAAAGTAGGCTTAATGATAACATTTCAGATGATGACATCTCTATTAAAGGGTACACAGTTTTTAGAAGGGATCCCTGTAGGAAACAAGAGACAGGCATAGTAACCTATGTTTATAATTTACTAAATGCTCACCGTAGACTAGACTTTGAAACTTGCGAAATAGAATGTGTTTGGTTAGAGCTAACACTTCAAAACAGCACACCCCTGATGTGTTACCTCTATCGAAATCCCAGTGCTGGACACGTCTGGTACGAAAACTTTACTACCATGATGGATGTGGTTTTCGCGTCCGGGAAGGAAATTATACTACTCGGAAACTTTAACATTAGCACCAACAAATCCAACATAATATAGGGAAATATAATTGCATCATACAATTTCCAACAAATAGTACAACAAGCTACTATAGTAACAGTGTCATCTTCAACAGTCATAGATCACATTTATTTAACTTGCTCAGACAACATCATAGAATGTACCGTACCCAATTGTGCAATGAGCGATCACTACCCTATATGCTGCACGTGGTTTAAAAAAGGAATTAAAACTCCTAAATATAAACACATAAGTGTAAAATATAGAAGTTACAAAAATTTCAACCAAAACGCATTTTTACAGGACTTGCTCAGTTCACCTCTAGAACAATGTTTATCAGCTTCCTGACCCGGATGATGCTCTGGAATTCTGAATGAAAACCTTTATTGATGTTTTTGATAGACATGTGCCAATCAATTAAGTTCGAGTAAAACACCACGTCAAGCCACCTTGGATCACCCAAGAAATACTTGAAATTATGAGAGACAGAGATAAAGCACATAGAAAGCGGGATCTCAGAGCATTACGAACGAACGAACGAACACACTTTATTTCTGAAAGGCTTAAGAATTGGGCATGCAGGCCCGTCTAATCATTCTGCCCTTCTATCACTCTCTTCCATACATTATTTAATTCATACATCATTCAAGGCTAACAGAGAACAGCAACAATATAAAAGATATGCATTATAAAGGCATGGGCAAGATACGAACATCAAAACTACACGACACAGTAACATTAGATAATGGTCTGACACTTGTTATTAGCCATGTGGAATATACTGGCCTACCAAAAGGGGACTGGCTGTTATACTAGGGTTTTGTTGTTATTATTATACCGTATCATACCGCTATCATACAGTACTCTTAGAAACAAAGTTCAATATACCATACGACGGGAAAAGAAAAATTACTTTAAGAACTTAGTAATGGATAAAACAAATAGTAAAGATATATGGAAGGCAATTAACACCTTGACAAACAAGTATAACTTCAGAAATTCTTTACCATCAAATCATATTACATGCGACCAATTCAGTAAATTTTTTTCAAACTGACATAGACCAGTTGAAGGCTTCAATACCTAATTCTCCTTGCAACTTATCTTTACTGTCATCGTTTTGCGTGAATAGATGCTCCCGCGATATTCTTTCCGACATACCGCTAATGACAATCACTGAAGTATTCACTTACCTCAGTAACCTAAAAAACACAACCTCATCTGGGTTAGATGGAATCAGCAACCGGATTCTCCGTTGTGCTGCGCCAGTGATCTGTATATCCCTAACCTATGTATATAATCAGTGTCTCACCAAAGGCCACTTTCCATCAGCTCTCAAAATCGCTAAAGTGTACCCTCTTCTTAAATCTGGTTCATTGGACAATGGTCTCCCGAACACTTACAGACCCATTTCCTTACTATCATCACTATCTAAGCCACTAGAAAAAAACATCCATAAAGTAACATTACAGTATGTAGTTCGTAACAAGCTTATTGTTGACAGCCAATCAGGATTTCGACCAAAATATTCTTGCCATACGGCCCTAACAAACATGATAGAAAATTGGCACCAGAATATAAACAACAACAGTCTATGTGGAACTGTGTTTATTGATTTCAAGAAAGAATTTGATATGATAGACCATGTTATTTTAATTAAAAAACTTGAGACAATGAAAATTGGCCCTAATGTAGTCACTCTAATATCATCTTTTCTATCAAACAGAAAGCAAGTAGTATCACATAATAAATCTCTGTCTCAAACCACTACCTTCAATATTGGAGTACCGCAAGGCTCTATTCTTGGCCCTCTATTATTTGCCATATATATTAACGATCTACCTTTGCATCTTTCGTCGTCCTGCGATCTATTTGCAGACGACTGTACAGTGTACACAAACGCTGAAAACTGTATTTTACTGGGGTCGTCTTTACAACAAGAATTAAATAATGTAGTTAGGTGGAGCTATTCAAACCGTATGCAAATTAACATCACTAAAACAAAATCAATGTTATTAACAACCAGACAAAGACTTCAAACTCTAAGCTCACACACATCACTTCAACTTCATATAGATAACATGCCAGTAGAAAGTGTAATTGAACACAAAACATTAGGCCTAATCATTGATAGAAACCTAACATTTAATTCCCACGTTCAAGCGCTCATTAAACAAACAGCGAAAAAAGTCTACCAACTCGCCAAGATTAAAAACTTCCTTGATGAGGACACAAGGAAACTATTCTATACTTCTCATATACAGACACACTTTGACTACTGCTCTACAATCTGGAACGGTTGTTCTAATTCAAACACCAAGCGACTTTACTCACTCCAGAAACGGGCCATGAGTCTAATTTATAGCAAACATTTATCTGACAATCCTAGCCTGTATAAACGCCTTCAGTTACTACCACTCCGCAAACGCCTGCTTTTCAATAAAGCTAAACTAATTCACAAAATCCTACATCGGAATGCCCCAAATTACCTTTGGCCATTGTTTAAATATAATGCTAGACACAGTAAACGTTTAAATATATTACACATTCAGAAGCCTAGGATTGACTTATACAAAACAAGCTTAACGTACTCCGCAGCTAAGCTGTGGAACAATCTTCCACAAGAAATCAAAGACATCACCAATCCCTATTCATATAATCGCAAATTATTCGAACACTATCTCAGTACGGATTACCTTCCCCCTTAATAATAGAGATAATAATAATAATTACAAAACCCTAGTATAACAGCCAGTCCCCTTTTGGTAGGCCAGTATATTCCACATGGCTAATAACAAGTGTCAGATCATTATCTAATATTACTGAGTCGTGTAGTTTTGATTTTCGCATTTTGCCCATGCCTTTATAATGCATATCTGTTATATTGTTGCTGTTCTCTGTTAGCCTTGAATGATGTGTGAATGAAATAATGTATGAAAGAGAGTGATAGAAGGGCAGAATGTTAGACGGGCCAGCGTGCCCAATTCTTAACCCTTTGAAAATAAAGTTTGTTCGTTCGTTCGTTCGTTCTCACTCGATCACCAGAGTCGTGGTTCAGCTCCGTGTTTCTGTCTCGACCATGCCACAAGGCCAAGCCATCCAGGTTCTTGCTTCTAGGTGTTCCCCTTGGTCTGTTACCCTCGATCTTACCAGTTGTCACCAAGTTTCCAGATCATTTCTTCTCATAACATGCCCAAAAAATTGTGACTGTCTACGTCTAATGTCTCTAATCAGTTTACGATCTTCATTTGTTTCTTGAAGAACTTGATCATTGGTCTTTCTGGCTGTCCATGATATTCTTTGCATTTTCCTCAGAAACCACATTTCTACAGCCATCAGATGTTTTTCAGCCTGACTGCTCATTGTCCAAGCTTCACATCCATATAAGAGCACATGTTCTATGTAGCATCTCAACACTCTTTTTCTCGTTTCAATTGACATCTTTTTATTGGTCAGTATGTTTTTTATCTTGCTAAAGGCTACTTTTGCCTATGGCGATTCTTGTTCTAATCTCTTAAGGCATCTCCAATCAGATGTTATTACTGTTCCGAGATAATTGTACCTATTCACTTGTTGAAGAATATTCCCATTTACTTGTATATTACATTGTGGTATTTCGTTCTTCCTAGTGACGACCATAATCTGTGTCTTTTTACAATTTAATTCTAAACCTAGTTGTTTTTCACTGTGTGTAACAACCGCATCTACTAAATTTTGCAGGTCCTGTTCATTGTCTGCAATCAAGACGGTGTCATGACTCTATCCCTTATTTGAGAGGAA